>VYZP01014148.1:0-21970 GCA_013400635.1 Hypocryptadius cinnamomeus
CACAAGAGACTGAAGTTCTTTCATCCGTTCAGAAAAACCCACTGTCCTGATACGTCCTTTCTGTCTATATCTAATGTACAGTAGTCTTGAAGTATTCTTCCATTGTTCTGATGAGGATTTGTTTTCAGCTAGGAGGTTTGGGATTCCATTATTATTATGGACTTGAGAGAAACATAAGTTCAAAAAAATTGCAGCCAAAAGACACCTAATAAATTTTCTTCCACTGCAGTATTTTTTCTGTCTGATTTCTAAATTCTTTTTTGGTACTTCTTTAAGGATTTTGAATTTATTCTGTTTGGTTCCTATGAAACCTAGAAACAAAATTAGTTTAATTTTGTTTCTGTTTATTTAGCTTATGTTTCTGTTTATGTACCTATAGGATACTCAAAGAAGACCAATATTGGAAGAGTCCAATTTTTGTAGTTTCAGTTTCACATTTTCAGAATCCTGATGGACTGACTGATATGGAGATAATCTTTGACATCATCAGATAACTGAACAAATGCTTACTTTAATGTAACTGTTTCTCTAAGGTTGAAGAAATATTTTACTTTCGAGGTACTTGGCTTTAAGCACTACATCACCTTCCACATATATTCACATTTTACTACTGTACAAAAAGAGGTTGTGTTTTCCTTTTTGAGGTTGAGAAAACATTGTCAATATACTGAAAATACTGATATCAAAACAATATGAGCTTCCTGTCAGTATGACATAATTTTATGATGTCCTAGATGATACTGGTTTGAATTTATACAAAGCACAAGGTGTAAAAATGCACATTTTGACTGAAGCTTCCTGTCAGTATGCTCTAGTATTGACTCAGAATTTTCAAAGCCCATTTTATTGGCATTCTTTCAAAACCCTTTATAGACTAGGTATTTTTCATCAAGCTGGATATCTGTGTGGTGTATAGAACATCAAAAACTCACGTGAAATGATTTAGTGATCGCTAATTAATGACGCTGTAGCACTGATTTTGTTCTACTGCCAGACCAGGTCAATGATTTGTTGGTAAAAGCCAAAGGAACTATTCTGAATCATCCAGGTTTTAATTATGAGTGTTTTCACAGCTTGTGGGAGCCATGCTGTCTTAATGTATTTAACATTAAGACATTTAACATAAACAATGAGGAAATGCTTTTACAGGAAGGATTGAAATGAAATTTTAGTTCCAATGACAGTCTTTGACTGAGTGCTTAGTACAACTTTGAGTGTAATCTAAGGTCAGAAACCTGAAAATTGCTACTTTTAGTGATGAGTAAGTGTCTTTCTTTCCTTTTCATATTAGATAGAAAATGGTCGGCCGTGGAACTCTATTGTGAAGACCTCAGAAGAAATACCAATTTTTCCAGTCAGCTTTTCATAATGTAAATATAATTTGAGATTTCCCAAATGGGCAGCTAAACCATGAACAAGCAGAAAAACCCAATTTGGACTGTATTTCTGAAGCAGACTTCACCTTCTCTCTCGGGAACTTATTGAAGGATTACAGCTGAAAAGGACAAGAGAAAGAAAACCTTGAACAGGAATCTTATCCTACAATGAGAATTACAAGTACATCTTGTATCTGCCCAGTCCTAGTTTGTCTCTGTTTTGTACAGAGGTGTTATGGAGCTGCTCACCATGGCTCCATCAAGGTGACCAGAAATCAAACCAAACACATAGAAGGCGAAACAGAAGTGCATCATCGTCCAAAGCGTGGATGGGTGTGGAATCAGTTCTTTGTTTTAGAAGAACACATGGGACCAGATCCTCAGTATGTAGGAAAGGTAAGGTGGTTGCTCTCTTTTGGCTTTGGTTTGGTTTTTTTCCGTTCCCTGAAATGTGGCACTGATAAGAGGCAGATCATTTATCTCCTTAAATGGCACCTCTTCTTTTAAGGGAAGACACCTCTTGGATTGCTACATATATTTACAGTGAACTTGCCAGTTGCCTGTGAATAGTATTTCTTTTCAAAAGGATAAATAAAAGTATATAAGATGAAGATACTAAAATATGATGAAATAGTTTTTTTTTTTCTGAGCTCAGCTAAACACAGAGTGTGTGCAGTTGATCCTGTTACATCAATTTCCAGAATCCTAAATGCATGGGGTCACTGCTAATGGCTTTTCCAGATTATTTCAGAATTATATTCAGTTCTGCTTCAGGGAATATTACAAATGCAGTCTAAGCTCCATAGGGTATTCATTCCACTCTGAGTGTAGGATGGGAAAGGTCTCCTCCAAAAGAAAATCCTCTGTGGCTTTTTTCATACAAGGAGATACAAGGTATGTTACTTGTTAGAGTTCCTCAAAAGTCTGTGAGAACAAGCCCTGCATTTATGTTCTGATATATAGAGTGAGCTTCAGACATAATGTTCAGATTAATGTAATTGAACTGAAGTCTGGCCAGCTGAAGTCTGATCCATCATGTGTAATGTTGTCTGTAGAGCTTGGGTTTGAACTTGCATTAAATAACACACAACTCTCTATATAACTTTAACCCATGAGACATGACAGAGGAAGTTTTGATCTCCTTGAAGACAGTCTTGCTGCATTATAATTTTTTTATTAGATAATCTACATGAGTCTTAATTTTCTTAATGAAATCAGAGAAATACATAGAATATGAGGGGTAAAGTAAGATGGTTAATGGGGAAGAGGGCATGGAAAAAAGAATTATTTCATTTTAGTTTCCCTTGAAATTAGGAATCCTTTATTGTAGAAAGTGATGCAAGGGAATCAGTAGCCTCTGAAATCACAGATGTCTGGTAGTGAGGGCTTCCAAATTTGAACAGTATCTTCTGAAGTAAAAATAGGAAGTGGAACAACTGTATTTAAGAGACTGTTAACAAAAAGGCTGAAAAACATACTCTGTTATGCCAGACTTAGTAAAATACTAAAGTATTTCAGAATGCCAAAAATTACTGAGATATGTGAAGGAAATGTAAACTGAGAAAGGACCTTTCTAAATGGAGGTAATGATTTGCATTGAAAGAGAAGCTTTTAAAAGGGGTAAGGGGATAAGGAGATATGCCTTCAGACTGCTTTACACCAATTAGCATTTTCATAAATGATTTTGGAATAGAAAAACAATTTGCAAAAATATTGTTGATGCAAAGCTATGCAGGAGAATCTAAACATTGTCTGGAAAGAGCTAGATATTATGAATATGGTTTGGATACAGAAATAAAGAGTAAACCTTGGGAATACAGAACAATGTAATGAATTTCTGTTATACACTAGTGATTTATAGTAATTGAGAGAGGAAGAGAAAGAGCTGATTACCAAATCTAGTGTCATGCCTTAAAGAAGGTGAATGTGATACTAAGCTGCAAAAGCTGATATATAAAAAACAGGGATAAAGGGCACTGAAGCCATTGTGGAAAATAATGTTGACCTATTTGCTATTCTGGTTACTTTTAGCCAAGCAAAATGGATTTATATGTGAAGCTGTACAGAAAGAATTGAACATTATGGCTGGGATAGTAATGGAGAATAAAATATGCTTGTTTAATTATTTCCAAAATAATAGAAGAGGGCACATAATATCCTATAAATACACCTCTGAATAAACCAAAATGAAAATAAAAGCTATTTAGGTTGATTGCAATTTTACTTGAAAAAATAAGGTTTTGTGGCCATGAGGTAATTTAGAATTAACATTTAGTAAATTTAGAATGAAAACAAGAATAAGTCAGATTCTGAAAGAGGCTACTAACAGGAAGAGAAAAAAATAAAAGCTCAAGGTGTTTCAAAGTACAGCATATTTGTCTTTATGAAAGCATTTATAGACATGATTGCATGCCAGAACAGAAGCCTGGATTCAGTGAGCTAAAGCATGGTCCCTTTCAATTTTATGTTCTTATGATGCTATTATATATTTCCTTTCATCCTCTGACCACTCTATTAATGTCACATTTACAGAGATCAATGAATAGAATTTCTTTCAATCCTTTGTGGTCAAAATGTGACTGCATGCCTTGTTTGAGGACATTTCTCCCTCTGTACTTACCAGTTTTTCTCCCATTTTCCTCAAATAATTCCCTCTGGTGCTCATAATTTTCTACTGTGAGTACTTCACAACATTAGTAAGCTTGTCTTTGCAAAAGCTTTGTGGAACTTGAAAGTAACTGTACTCTATTTTTCATTTGGTGTGATTATTCTGATGACCTGATTTGAAGAAAAGATCAATTATATTAGCTCAGGCATATACTTAAAAAAAAAAAAAAAAAAAAGCTGGNGCTCAGGCAAAAACTTAAAAAAAAAAAAAAAAAAAGCTGGGGGGAAAGCCTGAACTGAGACTGTCATAATATCAGTAATTAGCAAAATTTCAGTAGTGGTCATCTAACACGAAAAACAGACATTTTAGAAAAATAGATTATTTTACTAATGATGTATTAAATTTTACACACCTCATCAAGGTCTCATTTTATATGCCTTTAATTTGACAAGTAATTTTCACACAAAGCCCCTCAGTTGTAAAGGAAGTCAGTGCCCTTCAATTCCAGCCTTCTGTTGGGCAGCAGCATGCTGTCAATTCTGTCAATTATTAATTCTGTAGACTACTCTGCTTCACTGGTGAGAGTTCTGCCATTTCAGATCTGTCCTTTCACATATTTCACACCCAATTTGGGAGTAACATCACAGAAAGCAGAGTCATTATGTACAGTAGTGTTATAATGCTCACAGTCATTGTCATGGAAATGCACAGTGAGGACAAGAATAGGGTGGCCTGCAATGAAAATGGTAAGCTTTCTCATTCTTACTGTGAAATGACTGTCAAGAGGATGGATTAATTCACTGCCATCATCATATCAACAGTGTTAGGACAACAAAACATCATTATATTTTAATATCAAGCATCCCCCATTCTTCAGTCATTTTTCCTTTTCTCCAAGAATGTGTCATTTGGAGAATTCTGTATAGAATTAATCCCTATTAACCATACTCACAAGGTTTTTCTATGAACATGGAGAGACACGGGTCCTGGAAAGATTAGCTTATTGTTGAAATGGAAAATGATCCTTTTGTAGATATTGTCTGTGGTTCTCAGATCATTGAGCTGGTTCCCTGCTGTTGCATGCGGGGTAAGTCTTCAGTGTTTCAAAGTATGTTTCGCTGATGAAAGAACCCAAAAAAATAGTTTTGTATTTAAAAAGGTATCTTTAAAGTTTTTAAAACCACAGTGACTTCTTTCACCAAAATTATTAATTATTTGTGGACAGTTTCTGGAAAACTTCTGAATGATCAGTGGTATCTGGAAGTGTTAGTTAAGAGAGACTATTCACCTGCAGGTGCAAGTATGTGTGTGTGTGTCTGTGTGAGTGGGTTTGCAACGCAGAATCTTTGGAAATTTGAGTAAGGAAAATAAAATATCATTGTCTCAGATAAGTAACTTGAATGCACAGACTGAGCTTTCAGTTATATGAGACTTGTTGTCTTTTGTGTGTCTCTGATGTAAATTTTGAATGAAATAATAGCCATGAGTGCAGAAAGGGGCAGGGTTAGTGAATGCACTCGAACCTGATGATGAGTCAGTTACCTACTGCACCAGCTCAGAGGAATGAAGATTTTCCTGCAGAAATCTAGAAAAATTTGGGCTGTAATATTGCAGGCTTTTACATTTCTCAGTTGTCATAGCTGACATCGTTTACATTTCTCTTGCATTTTCTGAATGTTTTTAGGTTAGATAACTCATGTCTCAACATTTGTAAAAAATAGCAAATATAGAATTTTAGGAAATAAGTGAAGAAGACTATGTGCTTCAGTTCGTAACATTCTTTATTATGAACCTTCACACCTCTGTCTCCAGAGGGTCTGCTCCTTCTTAAAAGGATATTTCTAAAAACCAGTTGAACTGGAAGCAAGTCATAACTACACATTTGCTGTGCTTTTTCTCTGGAGAGGGAAGTAAATAAGCAGTGCTAAAACGAAGGTCACTGTGGATTTGGGGCTGAGTGAAGTCATGCTATTAAGACTGAATAGAAGAGGAATATAATGCACAAGACTGAAAATTTATCTGTGAACCCTTTGGATCTCTGAAATACCAAACCTATACCTCTTAATTCCACTTCTGAAGAGTAAATAAGAATGACTGTTCAGCTATTCAGATCTGCATTGGTTTTCAACTGTTTTTTTCTTCCCTAATTTGGGGAATGACACTTCACTTAGTTCTTACATGTTTACCTGTAATGCAAAAACAATTTAAGATTAATGTTGATGTAGGAGATAAGAAAGTATGGAACAGTTGGAAATGAGTGTGAATGTAGAAAAGGGGAGAAGAAAGCAACAATTTTTGATTTGTCTTGAAATGTTTGTACTGAAAGTTAGATTAGGAAAAGAATCCCAGGTGTTATATTGGATTCACAAGGTAGCAATTCTTATAATTCATCATTTTATTCTTGAAAACATAAATACAGCATAACAGACTTGTCATTCAAAATTATTTTTTCAAAGTAATATGTGACATGTTATTGCAATAAGTTAGTTCTAATACAAGACAGTGAATCTAATCTTCCCTGACCAGATCAAGACAATTTCCCGTCTCTGATTTAATGACAGTAAGGGGATATAATATATGTTTTAGAATAAGTGCCAAGGAAAAACCAAAATTGGAGTTTAACAATTAAAACATTTTTATCTGATTTTAGAGGTTAACATAAAATAAAATATATCAGATGTTCCAGCATTTTTAGCACAAGCAAATAGTTACAAAATTAATTTTGATAAAAAGAAGTCTTATTTTATAGTAGAGAAAATTGTAAAGAAATTTTAGATGACATAGTCTAAATATTTTGCACATGATTCGTTAGCCATTTTCATGACTCTGCAAGAAGGTAGACAAGTGTCATCAGCATCAAAAACAACTTCTCAAATAACATGCATCTCACTTTCTACCTTTTAGATTGCTAGTTTCACAAATAATGTATTTATATAAAATAATTTTCCTCTATACCTAGGGAAAATGTAGTAGCAAGAACAACATGAATAATAAACCTGATGTCAGTATAGCACAACATTATATGGCCCTATATCACATTAGCCATCTCCTTTTCTACTGTAATTTTTACAAAAAGCTAACTCAATATTCTTTTCAAACCCAAAGCTTTCCCAAATAAAAAGGCATGCATATGTACTTGTTTTGTCCTGAGTTCTCTTTGCACAGACAACTTTGCTGCCTCCTACCTTCATTTGAGAAATGTTAATGGTTTCACATTTAAAAGTTAAAGGCGTACTACTTGAATTCTACAAGTTGTAAAATACTGTGGACCTTTACATTTTTGGGTTTGGGTTTTTTTTTTTAAAGTGGAATTTCTAAATATTCAAAGGCCATTTGCGGGAAAATCAGATTCAAGAGAAGAAAGACCTTTCATCAGCCGGATCAGTCTGACTTTATTCCAGTGTGTCCACCTATATCTGAGGTTTCTTGAAGCATGGCACTGACAGGGGTATTTTGACTTGACAGACCAACCAAAGAAACAGAAAAGCATGAACATATTGAAATTCAGTCCTAGTCCAAAGACATAGGATAAAGTGTTTACCTTGTTTAACTTCATTTAAGTCAACATGAAATTGCACCAAAAAGAAACGGGCTCTTTTATGTCAAAACAGCTACATTAAATCTAATATGTCAAAGTAATAACTGTTTTTGTAAGGAAGCTTTATAGAGTCTGTCAGTTCTATATTGCAAAACATCAGCTCTCTATGTGAAGACTGTTATTTAAATTAATTGTTCAAAATAATTTTGTCAAGGTGATCTAATCTTCCCTGAAGTTATTATGGACTGAAGAATTTGATTTTTTTTCTTTTTTTCTTTTTTTTTTTTTTTTAATATATGTTTTACTTCTTATTCTTTCATGAATTTGCCACACCAGCAGCCAAGTTCCATGACTTTTAAATCTTCTTTACACTGAACGATGACTGATGAAACCAACATTTTTGTATGGAACTGCTATTTCTCACTTAAATAGTTTAGCAGTATTTTTTTTTTTTTTGAGAGAAAATCCAGCCTTGTTCCTACCTACCGTTGTTCCCGCTTTTTTTTTTTTTTTTTTTTTTTTTTTTTTTTTTTTCCTTAATTTGTTTTTTAAGTGNTTTTTTCTTACTTTGGTCATGAATTGGTTTCGAAGTGCTGGCGCCGGGGCTGTGCCGGCGCTGCCCGGGCCGGCCCCAGGCGGTGCCAGCGGCTGCAGCGGCCCCAGCGCAGGGCACGGCTGAGCCCCTCAGCCCCGGGGAAAGCCTGGGCAAGGGAGGGCAAAACGCTGCCCGGCAGCCAGGGCTGAGCGAGGGGAAGCGAGCGAGAAACAGCCCTGCGAGCCCCGAGGGGACAGCGGGAGCAGGGACGGGGCAGGAGAGACCCGGCAGGGATGGCCCTGCGGCCTGGGAGAGAGCCCGGCCGGGCTGCGCTTTCCCTGCGGCCCCTGGAGCGGACTCACGTTGGAACAGGGATAATGTGAGGAGAGAGGATGCAGAGGAGACCTGCAATGGGCTGCCCGCTGGCCCCCATTCCCCATCTGCCTGTGTCCCCAGGGGAGAAGGACAGTGAGGACTGAACGTGAACTTGGGAAAAAGTCGGGTGTGGGGAGAATCCCCCGCCCCCCCTATTTTATTTGCCAGGAAATTTAATTAAATTTCCTCGTGGTAAATGTGTTATAGGTACTAGTAAGCGACCTCTCAGTTTTTTCCCAAGCTATGAACTTTGCTTCATCCCATTTTCTGCCTCTGTGATCTTAAAAAAGAGGACTGAGAGAGCAGCTCAGTTGGTGATCAGGAGCCAGCCAAGACTGACTCACCATGAAGTTGATGTGGTACAACATGTCTGCTCTGTAACTGCATCTTTAACTCATGCCATACTCTGAATGCACAGCCTCTTAGCCTCTGACAGTCTTTGTATGAACCCTATGTAAAATAGCTATATAATTGGTGTCTGTTTAAAAAAAAAAACAAAAAACACCCAGAAAAATAAACAAATAAACAAAAACGTAAAAAAGAGGTGTTGCACCAATTACATCACTCAGATGTAGCAATAAGGAAACAAAGATAATTCTGCGTATTTTGATATTAATCATGATCTTACTAACTTTGTTTTTAAAGGATATTTATCATTTAATTGTAAATCAATAGATAATGAAGCTGAAAGTATGCTGATAAACTCCAGTGTGAATTAGCATGTTGATTACTTCTAAAGTATCTTCTTGACTTTATTTTAAGAAAGGTGCTCATCCATGTTCATTGTCTGTGTGACTTCCAACACTCTCATTTTAAAAGACAAAGTTGTCTTTTAAAAGATTTTGCTACATCAGTTTGCTATTCAATATAGTTTATCAACTCATTCAGGATATATTTGTAAAATTACCTATTGTCTGGACGTAGCTTGTTTAAACACTGACGGGAACACTTCTGTTGAATGATTCAAACTACAGTCTAAATAATTTTGTTTGCTGTATAACAAGCTACAAAAGTTTAAAAAGGTGAAGTAAATTGAACATCAAAATTAGGTCTCCTTTCGTCTAGACCTATGTCACAAATGAAATCATGCAGAACACGCTTTTCTGGCCTGCTTTTCTAAGGTGAAGATGCTGTAACCAAATAGGAATTTCAGGTCTAGTAGTTTATTAATTAATCTCAAAATGTCTGAGAAGAAGGTGAATATGAGACTGCAATATTTCTAGACTCAGCGTAAGTAGCCAAAGGTGATTTGTATGCCATATTCTGTACAGCTGTAAAGATAATTACTCAGATTTGTTGATTTTGAATGTGGTGCCTTCTCAGCAATTGCTTCTCTGCCTTAGAAGTTACACTGGCTAGATGTTATCCTTCAAGTCTCATAGAAAATTTGTATCTAAAGTTTTTCTAGAACACATGCACATTTTTAAATGGCAATAAAAATGTGTAAGACAATAAGAAGTAAAGCAGGAGAATTAAGGTTTAAATCTAAAAGTTCTCTGTCATTTCTAATCATGTAACACACAGTCTATGAAACTAAAATCACAGTGATGAATATTGAGATGAAATGTCTTTGTAAATGTTTAATTTCTAAAATGCACTAGGTTTTTCTCCTTATTGTAGTGGAAAACTCCAGCCCATAAAAACATGAAAGCACTATTTCAGAATGGGTTTTTTTATTTTTTTTCTGCCTAGCTGGATTAGCTCTGGTTGTTTCTTGGCAAGCAGTTAGTTCTCATTTAAATAGCTACTCCATCAAGTTTATCATCTGCAATTTAAACATATTTTAAATAACAAAAAGAAGAGCACAAGCATCTTTGTTTGGAAAGAAAGTGCAGAGGTAAGGTCTTCATTCAGATTATGCACAATGGTTTATAGTCAAGAACCCAAGCAGTGATCATTCTTTACATCTGAGATTAGAGTAGAATAATTTTAAAGTCATCTTTGTATTTCTGTGATCTTGGGTCCATTTGCTAAAAAGCCTATTCTCTCCAGAATTTTACTGAGGTTTTCTAAAAGACAGGTTGCCTGTATGGAGCTATTCAAGACAGGAGATAGAACTGTTAGAGAAATGTCTCTCTGCGAAAAGTTGCTATTAAAGGGCTTGGGGAATAAACTCACCAGAAGAGCTTTTCCTAAGTCTGTTACTGAAGAACAGTAGTGTAGCTGTCCTATATTTAAACATTTGTATCAAGTCTTCATTTTAGCCCTTCTAATATTTTTAAATTTTTCATCAGATTGCAAACAAAAAAAATTCCACTCATCAGACTTAATAGTTTGTATTCATAAACTTACACTTTGGATTTAAGTCAGGCTTAGTGTACAAATTTGTGTGGCATGAAATCATTGCATGTCCTTGTCTGTTTTGTTGTCAGATATGTGTAACCTTAACTGTTGCCAAAATGTGGGGCTTTTATTGTCTTCCTGTGAATTATAATAATGGATACTTAAGTTGTCAGTATAAAAAAGAGGGCTTTTCAAAGTTTCATATGAAAGACATACTAATAATTGCAGTTCTACTGAAGAGATCTTTTCATAATATTCAAAAGTCCCAGTTGAGATATTCTTGTGATACTGATAAAAGAGGTGCTATCCAACAAGCAAATACCCTCCTTTACATTAAGAAAGCCTGTTCAGGAAAGGGCTCCTGTATACATTTGCAAAGCAAATAGAAATGTTTGTAGCTAATATAAATGTCCATTAAATATAAATGTCCATAGTAAAAATCCAGTTTGAAATGCATGGTCGATTTTTGCCTTTTTTTAGTAAGCTTTTTAATAAGTGTTTATTACCATATATATATTACTACTTAGTATTAATTATAAATCTTAATTGTAAAAGTCAATAGGGGCTTAAAGAAGTATAATTCTGAATTTGGAAGTATTGCAGAAGTAATGTTTGCACACTCTAGATAAATGAATACTTTCTCTCTGAAAACCTTGGGTGAAATCATAGCAACATAATCAAACAGCATCTAACATCTGTATGGATGTTTCAGATGTAGTATTAAATCTGTGAGAACATCATCATTGTCCCGCTGACTGAAATAACAAAGTTGTTGTTGATGTGTTGAGTGTTCAGATAGATTCTAAGACAAGAAAATTGCAGCAATAATGGGAGACTTCACTTACTCCCTGGAACACTGGTTGAATTTTACATTGAGCTTGAACCCTAATATCAAAAGGCTATAAGCATAAAAAATGTCTGCGTCATAAGTTATCTAGTCATCAATCTGAAAAAGAGGAACTAAATCAAAACTTTCGTAATGCATGAAGTTAATGCAAAATACTCAACAGAAACACATGAAGGTTAAAGGAGGTTGGAATGACCAAATCATACAGTAGCTAGGGCAAATAAAGGCATAGCCTTTAAAAAAAATCTGTTTCCAAATGAGAGGAATAGAAAGGATTGAGAAACGTTACATGTTAATTGTAAAGCAAAACAACCCATTAAAGTGAGTTTGAGGAAAAACTGGCAAAAAAAATTCTTCTTTAGAAACATGAGGATCTGGAAGCCTACCAGAGGCTGCTGTAACAGAAGACACTTCTGGGACATAAAACAACTAAAGAAAACAAAACAAGACTGTTGCAAGAAAGCTAAAAGAATGCTTTTTAATCTCTTTAGGAGACCTTGAGCAGTTATTTTATGAGGAACGCATCAAAGGTGGAGTCTCAAACTGAGGCATGGTGGGAGAGACTGAAGAAAATCAACAAATGAACAGTAATTATCATACATTCCTGCTGCAGTAATCCAGAAAGAAATACCTAACCAAATAACTTTGGTATATAGATATATAAAACTACTTTGGTACCTGAGGACCAAAGTGTGCAGTTATAGCAACACAGTAAACAAACAAAAAACAACCTCCAAAAAATTCCCAAAACTTTCATGTGGGGAAAAGCAATACCACTTAGCATTTTAAACTATTTGTTGGAAGCAGGTGGGTGACAAATAGCTAGGTGACAAATTTTATTAATTATATGAAGGTGAGAAGAAAAAGGGAAAGACCGACCACAATGAAGTCTAACAGAAAGATCTTCCAAGAATGACTGAAATTCAGTACAGATAAAGACAGAGTGAGGCACATGAGCAGCAGCTGAGTTGAGTAGTTTAAACTGCATTAACAGTTACCACTCATTAAAAGGACTGTGAGGTTCTATGATCTCTAAGATAAAACTCCATCAGCTAAGTGCTTGGAAACAATCCAATGAACAAACTCATCTTCAAATCATTGGGAAGATAAAAACCCACCGTTAACTCTTTAAAACCACAGTGCACCTGTACCTCAAATGCAAAGCATGCTTTTCTTATTCTTATCTCTTTTCACAGCAAAAGAAATATTTCGAAGAAGAGCTACTAGGCTGATGTAAAGTATAGGAAGTCTGTGTGAGAAGAGACTAATTTGATTATTAGCCACATTATTTGATAAACTCCGTATTTTCAATTAACTACTTCATTTCTGGAATTTTTATATTCTTTTGTAGCCATTGTCTTTCTAGGTACAGGATTTTTTTTATGGGAAAGAATGGCTTTGGAAATAGTATAACAAACACCTGAATAGGGGAAGACTCTTCTGGCTAGAAAAAAAATGAAGTGGGTTGGATAGTGGCCTAGACAGTTTCAAGTAACATGAATCAGGAATGTTTTTTTACTTTCTTTCCCTTCTCTCCAACAAGCAATAGGAGTCATACAAAAAAGCTGCCAAAACCATAAAACCCCAAAACAAAAACAAAAAAAGGCCAACTAAAAAAAAGAAAGGTCGACAGCCTAAAAATAAAGGAAACAATGCAGTTGTTCTTGTATGAAACTGGTGAAACTGCTTAGTATAGTTTTATTTGATATTTAATGCCACATCAGTGCTCCTAATTAGTTTCTCAATAACGAATTGAGGTAATTCATCAGGCAAAAACTATGGCACATTGACAGAAAGACCATGCATTCAATAAATCAGATCAGTATGTCCACAAATACAAATAGCTCAGATAAATATTAACAAAAATCACTTTTGCCTGTCACACACCTATATCACAAGGGTTTGTTGTGATACTAAACATTATTCCAAGCTTGACTGTGTCAGAGAATATCAGTGGAGAATTCAGAATTTCCAGTCCATACTCCCTTCTTAGAAAACCTTTCCTCTACCTGTCTAAAAGACCACTAGCAAGTCTTGTTTTACATTTTACTTGGAAGAAATAGTTTCTTGATTTTCTGCTTACATTGCATGAAAACATAATGACATGATTCATTCCAAGAACAAGGAATAGTTTTCATACTTAAAGAAAACTGACAATTTACTCATTCAAAGTTTATTTAAATCATTAATCATAAGGATCATGTAAAATTTTAATGCAGGTTACAGGTAAAAGCTGAAACATGTACACTATATGGTAGTATTTATTTAAATATTGACAACAGTTTATGGGGAAAAAAATCCAACCCAAACCAAAAAAACTCTTCTGTCTCACAAGTGGCTAGTGATACTCAGTAGCTGCGGTTTAGTGCACTGTTTAGGAATTAAATCGTATTGTTGTCTTGTTTGTTTAGTTTCTTTCCAGTTTTGACTTTAGGGTGTAGGTACCAGGTACTGTCAGAAAATCAGATCCTACTGAGAAGCCTCTGTATATGAACCCTAAACCAGTGACACCCAGGGTTCACTTCCTCCTATATACTTATTCAAAATAAAAATGCTTTTAGGGGAAAATTCTGTAATTTGTTTTAGCTGTGGTCGCTTTCTTACTTACAGAGCTATTAACTTTTACCTTGGACTATACTGTCTTTCATCTATTATGTATTACTTTTCTCTTGGTGAATCAACTGCAGAAAGTGATAGTTTTTATTAAAGTGACACCTCTGCATCCCTCAAGTATATTTCTCTAACTTCAGTAGGGATATTGATACTTATTACAGTGGTTAATAACATCAAAGAATCACAGAATATGCTGAGTTGGAAGGGACCCACTACAATCATCCAAGTCCAACTGCTGGCCCTGCACCAGAACATCCCAAAAGTCATACCATGTACCTGAGAGGATTGTCCAAACACTTCTTGAACTCTGCCAGGTTTGGTGCTGTGAACACTTCCCTTGGGAGAGATTCCAGTGCCCAAACATCCTCTGGGTGAAGAATATTTTCCTAATATCCAGCCTACACCTCCCCTGACACAATTTCAGGCCATTCCCTCAGTCCTGGTACTGGTCACCACGGAGAAGAGATAACTGTCGGCCCCTCCTCTTCCGCTCAAGGAATTTATAACTGCAGTGAGGTCTCCCGTCAGTCTCCTCTTCTCCAGGCTGAACAGACCAAGTGACCTTAGCTGCTCTTCACACAGTTTCCCCTCAAGGCCCTTCACAATCTTCATAAATTCCTTTGGACACTGTCTAACAGCTCAATGTTTTTCTTACATTGCAGGATCCAAAACTGCCCCCAGCACTTGAGGTGAGGCTGCCCCAGTGCAGAGCAGAGCAAGATAATCTTGCCCAGCTGGCTGTGCTGTGCCTGATGCCCCCCAGGACAGGGTTGGCCCTCCTGGCTGCCAGGGCACTGCTGACTTATGTTCAACTTGCCATCGACCAGTACCCCCAGATCCATTTCTGCAACACTGATTTCCAGCATCTCATTCCCTTGTCTGTCTAAACATCCAGGGTTTCCCCATTCCAGGTGCAGAAGGAAAGCATATGATCTAATTAGGCAGCATATACAAATGTACTTGAGTGGAAATTGGATGGTTAGAGTAATGTTTCTGATTCCTTCACAAAGTAGACATTAAGTAGAAATGTTTTTCTCTGTCAGCCCTTTGTAGCAAACCATGATTTAAAAAGCCCTAGGTAGAAATGTGATGCAAGTATCAAGCCACACAGGCATCCCAGAGGGAATGTAGAAGTTTCCCTTCTGGCCCAGTAGATACTGAGTAAGTTAACTTCAAATTTCTTGAAAATTGAAAGACCCATTTCTGATATCTATAATATATATCTATAATATAATATATATATATAATCCTTTCCATCCTCCTCCCCTCCTCCCTACTCCCCCTGCTAGAAAAAAAAAAACAACTCAAAACCAAAACCAAAACCAAAATAAAAAAAACCACACAAAAAAAAAAACCCAAAACAAAACAAACAACACAAAACCAACAACCTGAGAATTTACAATTGTAATAAGACAATACTCTTATTCAAAAAAAATTATCTGTAATGTTTCAGTTCTTGAATACCAAGTGCAGAAAAGAAATCTCTGTGTGGGAGAGTGTTCTAGTTTTTCAGCCCTTCTTTACCTTCTGATTTACCTTGAATAAACTTCTTTTGAAATGTTCCTAATTTCTCATGGTATTCCCCTCTGTTGAATTGTTGCCAGTTACTGTATTTTCTAACACCTGCATACCTCCCCCATTGTCAGTACTATCAAGGAAGTGCAGGCAAACTTAAAAATCTGTTCATAATCTGCAGAAATGCTTTTTCCTCAGCCTTCATTATTCAGCTGGATTCCCCTCACTTACTGAAATTTCTCACATTGCAGTTTTCGCTTTCCAGTGATCTGTGGCTGCATTTCCTTCTTCTTATCTTTCTTTGCCTTGTTTCACCTGTAACTCCAAACGATCACCTTGCTCTAACTTCTTGTGCACCCTTTGGAAGCTAAGAGGATTCAATCTTCACATTACTGCAGCTCCACTGGCACTTTATGGAAGATTATATAAATATGTGAGCATTATGTATGTGGGCACTAGAAGCTGAAAGAAAGCTATTCAATGCACCTTTCTTCAAGTCTTTTTCATTCTGAAAAGTGCTAAATAGGAAGATAATGTATGTTTCAAGACCATATATTGGATTAATATATTACAGCTACATGTACTGCTAATGGGGAACAAGATAGGAAAAATGTGAATGATTTGGTTTGTATTGCCTACAGTCCTGGATCCAAAGATTCATGGGAGATAACAATTAATTCACCTTCACAGAATTTTTCTGAATCTTGAAATTAAGATTAGTTCCCAATATATCAAGAAACCACTTCTCCCCATTTCAGCATATATTGATTAAAAGGAAAAAAAAATATTAAAAAAATGTGTACACATGGAGTGGCTTTCAGTTTTCCTGGATTGTGTCACCACAACAGACAAATGTATTTTACATCAGACAGATGCAGACTTGCTACCAGTGTCTATTCAAATATGTCTGAAGGCATAAACCAGGAACAAAAACAAGGGACTTTAACAAGCAGAGTTTTACCCTGAAGTGTTCATCACTCCACTGAAGCCTATAATTAACAGGTAGTCATGCAGTATGAAAGGGAGCTCTGCACCTCCCATTTCCTTGTTTTCTTCTTTGTGCAGATTTTGTGAAGAGAGAAAGATGTATCTCTATTGTCTTGTTAAGAGAATATAAGCACTAAAGTATTGGAGATCTGCAGCTTTCTAGAGAGTAGGTGTAGCATCTCCTATGATAATTAATAACATCTAATGTAACATTAACATATTATAGAAGTTTATGCAGTTACACCGAGTTTCTGAGAAAACTCTAGCAAACCATACTGATGTGAAAATAATCTGAATTTCAGACTGGCTTCTCAGCTGATGTAAATTTCAGACTGGCTTATGTAAATGGAAAATCATTGGATTTTTTCCTCTAAATTGTATTTGATGATTTTGACACATTTGTAGGGAACTGTATACAAGTAATGGTATGTTGAAATCCATGTCCTAGCTGGTATTTGTTTCATGCACCCTCTGAAGAATTTTTGACAGAAACCAGTTATAAATTAAGTGTGTGAAGCTCTTCCAGAAGGGAAAACATGACTTAGCTTTGTATAGTAAGATGTTTCATGGAAGCATATGTGGTTATAAGGTCACATGTAGAGTTTGTTTTCTCTTCTGTTAGTCATTGAATAATATCATGTGGAGCAAAAGTGCATTGGAAATGCAGAAGAGAGCTTACAGGAGCAAGACAAAGTGCAAGTGTAGAAAGACCCAAGGGGTCACTATGCAGTGTCTGTAGAGTGTAATCTCAGACCAGCCAGTTTTCAGGCATGAAATTACAGTGAACTTGTTTGGTTAAAATATTCCATCACTTTTTTGAAAGCCTTCTGCTTTGGGTCAGTGTTTTCTGTCCCTTTTGCCAGAAACATGGATATCTTTGGGCTTTGTATTAGTTATAGGAGATGTTTGAATTTTGAAACAGATCAAAGTGCTTACCTATGAGAATAAAATGGATGGCTTGTATTTAATGTCTACGGAGAACAATTTTTGTAATTCTTTTGAAGTTCTCATATCTGCAGATCACTAAGATTTATTTTTTCCCTTGTTCCTTTTCAAGTTAAAACAAAAGAATTGCAAATCTGAGATTTTAGAGTTCTGAAAAATGAAATTAAAATATTGAAGTTTTGGGTTTCATCATAATCTGTATTTCTGAGAATTTCACAGAACCCTGACTAACCTGAGAAAATTTCCTAAGCATCGAAGCAGTGCTTTGTTTTTGTTAACGTTCAGCTGACAGTCAAAAGCTAAATTTGGAATTGACTTTTGTTTGATAGGTCTTTGTTATGTGGCAGTAGCAGGATCTGGATGAGGTAATGGATAAAAGAATCTGTGTTATTCATACACTGAGCGTTTCAGAGTGTAAAGGAACAATTCTCACCCATTCTGCAGAGGTGGGATGCGCAGCAGAGGACACGCTGAGAAGCTGTGTGGCTGGATTAATTGTGCATGTGAGACATACAACAAATAGAACTTGATTAATTAATTAACTATCATGTTTATTGATTAGAAAAGTTGAAAAAGTCTTGATTTATGGCCTTTAATAATGAATTTAGTTTCCTGACAAGGAGGGAAATTGAGAACTAAAGACATTTGTTCATACATGTTTATGAACTTCTACATGAGGGAGGAAAAATAAGCCCCAGTTCAACTCTGAATTTAACCATATGATTGCAAAATTAAATGTGTATTTTAGGAGGAGAGCTTCTCTTTTCCTGCTTAAACTAAACAGAAATGTGTGACAAGAAGGCTAGATTCACATTCTGTTTAGATTTCACTGTTCCTTTTTGTTTCTCATTCTATCAGAGGTGTCAAGAATACTTTTATGGGTCAGATTCTGACATGACATTTTTACATTGGATGTGAATATTATCTTCTGTAGAGCTACTTTATTTTGTGGATTGATGTCTTTAAATTTTGGATGCTTACTATTATTAGTTCCTTTTTTGTTTTCACGAATGCTTATCATGCCGAAATAAGTTAAATTGCCTATTAATATTTTTCCTTTCCCTCTGCCTTGAGGATTTATATGGTATTCTGACTACAGGGTGGCAGTGGAGGGAGGCAGCAACTGAGCACTACTAAGGGTAACTGCTAAGTCCCTAAGCAGACTCTTAGGTCTCAGACTGACATGAGGAGCAGTGCAGAAGTGCATTCTCTCATAGCTCAGGGCAGCCAGAACAACACCACGCTGATCAATAGTGAGTCATTGCACAAGACAGGTAGAGAGAACACGGAACAATTATGTGCAAAATAACTTGGCAAGTTGGAAATAACATACAGAACTGGAAGCATGAGGACTGTGAAAGGAGGGTAAGGCTTCAGATCAGTTTTAGCTTCACCATTTATTTACCATTAAGTTACCCACTGCAATTTTGAACCATAATTGAACCATAATTGAACCATAATTTAAATTACACTGTCAGCTCTCTGAGATCTTTGGATTTCCAGAACAATGGAAAGGATTATTAATTAAATAAGACTCAGTGCTGTAATATTTTCAATAGTATCTATTAGTTGAGTAGTCCTACTGACTGGCATTACCTTTCACAGTTTTAATATTGCTTTTTACAAAAAGTTAAAAAATATAAAATACTGGGTTTAGAGTATTCAGCAGTGTGGAAATATCCAAGAGCTTTAGATTTTTTTCCTTTGTGTTCTGCTTTGTAGCTCTAAAGGGGAAAGAAGCGTTTGTTATGATTTTCTTAAAAATGAGAAAATATGAAACTCCTCTAAATGGGAGGATCACCAAGTATTTAGGGAAGTCTCATCACTTTGTTGAAATTCTGGGCAGGAGATAAAATTGCACATATAACAAATAAGTATGTAACTCTGTGAGTTCAAAATATACTATTATATTTGAAATTTCCTCCATAACTAAGTGTCACCTCAGTAAAAACTTCTGCTGTCTTTTCTAGAAGTGATGAATTTTTTCTGATGACCTGTATTGTGTGTTTGCAGAGTACATCAGAATATTGCCCTGTTATGTGTGTGTATATATATATATATATACAGATATAGATATAGATATATGATTCAGAAATACAAATAATTAACAATGACAAATTGTATGAGAACTAACACATGATGATTCTCTAATATTTGTGGTATGGTTGCATATTATTTTTGTGTTTAAGCCCCTTATCCATATGGGGCTAACCCTAAGCATAAATATAAATAGCTATTTCAAGAAATATAAGAAAATTAATAAATCTGTTATTTTTCAAGCCTTACACCTCTTTCGAAATTTGTGGTAGAAACAACCTGCCTTGTTTATATTCTTGGGGGTTTTTTTGCAGATTTTGTTTGATTCATGAAAATATGTTGCGGTAGTATTTCAGCACTCCTGTCTGCAAGGAGGTTAAGTGTTGCTGATGTGAAATGAAGTAATTATTCCCGGAAAAAAAAAAAAAATAAACAACTTTTTCCTACCCTTTATAAATGCTACCTTTAAAAGTTAGAGTCTAATTTATTCATAGAATTGAACCTTTACCTTTCCCTGATCAAGGAAGGATAACAGATTGAAAGGAGTTGATTTATACATGAAATATCCAAAATGCTTTCTAAAAATTAGAAAACAACAGAATTTTAGGTCAGGAAGAAACATCAAAAGATCATTCATTCCATAATGATAGCCTTCTATGAGACCAGCTGGAGTAAACCTTTTCTAACAGAGTTTTGTCTACTCTGTCTCATTTAATCAGTAATCTTTTTCATCATCTTGTTCATTTTCTTATTCATTTGTTCATTCATTTTCTCTCATGTTTCCATTTTTTGTATGTGTGTTTGTGGGGATTTTTTTGGGGGTGTGGGGTTCTGCTGGGATTTTTCTGCTTTTTGTTCTATTTTGGGGTTATTGTTTGGTGGTGTTTTGCTTCTTTTGGGTGGTTGTTTGGGGGTTTTTTGTGATTTTTTTTGTTTGTTTTTTTTGTTTGTTATGTCTAAGGCAATTGTCCATAAGGAAGAGTTACTTGTATATTAACTACTGAAACTACATTATCAAGTTGGGGATGTATGAGGGGAATAAGTAGAATCATCACAAACTGAAATGAAATCATATCCAGAACTAATCAGATTGAAACTTTTATCTATCTTAGCATGATTTTTAGGTGTATAGTTATTATTAGGACATCAGAAAATGTCACAAGATTCCCTGGTATGGTAACATTAATGCTGGACATTCCAGGGCCCACTTCATTTTTTTTCTGGAGCCCCTGAGCCAATGCATCTTTTGCACAGAGTGGTGTCTCTTCCATGCAAAGGCTTCTTGGAAAAGTCCTTCTTAAGAGTGTCAAAAAATTAGTTATTTTAAATACTTGGAGTATCAAAAAAATGGTTATTTTAAATACTTGGTTAGTAGGGAGTATTTCTGATAATCTAGCCCAGATACCTCACCAGCCAAAGTTTTGAAGTATCACCTCTCTCCTCCTTTTACATGAGTCAGGGGAAGAGAGCTGTGAAAAAAATTATTACCACAAAGAATAATACTTTTATTGTCAATATTGTCATTATTATTGCTTGCAGTGGGTCAGGAGAAAATGGGAAAAAATCATATTTACTAGAAAGAAATTTACTGATTTAATATCAGGTAGAATTTTGTTTCTATTTCACAGGCCTTCAGTTTTCCCTGGAACAAGTTTTAAGATCAAATGGCACTCGAAAAATAATTATTTACATGAGAGGAAAAATAATTTAAAATCTCACAAAACAAAGCACGAGGTGCATGTAGTGTAAGAGGTAAAACTATACAGACAGAGGTAGAACAACAATAGTACTGCTGTAAGGTATAAGTGGAATTAATCAGAAACTAGGTATACTAATCCCAACTGTGGGCTGTGAAACCACTTTCTGGATTGTTATCATTAATTAAATTATGCTTTCACAAGACTTCACTTGTCCTTGAGCATTTTCAGAATTTTGCAAGCAACTATTCCCCTCACATGCTAATTTGAATAACAGCATGATACTGAAAGCACCACTTCCAGAGAGGAAATAAAAGGCAGGAAAACATGCTTTACTGAATGTGTCCTTGGTGTTTTTCTGCAGAGCTGTTATCACAGCCATATCATATGCTTTAAGATGACTGCTGGAAGCTTTCTTCTTTATATTAGAAATTTATGTAGAATTGTGGAAAATGTCTTAATTCCCCATTCCAAAAAAATCCACAAAATGGAAGTGTTCTAAAATGCTAAGCTGTCTTTCTCAACTTCACTGAGATTGTATGTGTGCTGTATATATAAATATGTGTACACCTGTCTTCACAGAACTAAATGTGGATATTTTGGTGGGAAGGGAC
>VYZP01014155.1:0-17070 GCA_013400635.1 Hypocryptadius cinnamomeus
GCAGCTGCGGGGCCGGGATTTGCAGCTGCCCCGGCGGTCCAGATGCAGAGCTCACTGCTGAGGTGTCCATGTGGCAGGGCCGAAGGGGAGAATCAGAGGGAGCACTCAGCGTGCTGCTTCTGAATCTTTAAGGTGGAAAACTGAGGAAAAAAAAATCTTTCACTCGATCTAGTTTGTGATATTTTTTTACTTTATTTCCAAAGTCTTCTGTTGTGTCACATATAATGGCACTGGTCTGGAACATTGTTATGCTCACACACTCCAGTTACGTAGGATTGATTAAGTTAAAGAAAAATAACTTTTTGAATCTTCTTCATCCATAACATGTGCCGATTTCTAGTTCATCTAAACAAACCTGTTGGCTCAAATAACATTTTTTTAACCTTTTGCTTCCCAAATTCTTTAAAATATATTTTCGAAATTATAAATATATTTTTCTGATAAGTTTTCTTATTATATTGGCTTAGTCCTACTGTAATATTGGGCATTTTAGTTCAAGTTACATGAAACTATCTGTGAAATTAAATATGGTAATATGAAAACCAGATATTAATAAAGCAGTGATACTTATTTTTCTGCTGATATTGAAGCAGTTTAGTCAGTATGTAAAGAACACCAAACTATGAAGTTATCACTTGATATTTTCAATGGTAATAAAGTCCCTCACTCTGAAGAGCTTTCTTTATACTGAGGAACTCTACAAATCTAATTGGCCATGTGGACCATAAGAATTTGGTACAAGACTAGCATCTCAAACACAACATTTTTACTCCTACCTATTCCTCCTCTCCAACAGAACTGGAAGATAAAGACCATATTTCCATAAAGTGATTATAAAAGAATAGATATTTTCAGAGGCCCCACATGCTCCAGTCCTCCTCATAGAGACTGATCCTTGAACTCCCAGTTGTTACTGGAGAGCTTCTAACCTGGGTTCTTTGCTGCACTTGTTTGCAAACAAATCACCAGCTTGATATTTTGTTTTAACACACATTTAAACACACATTTTAACCAGTTAAGCTTTCTTCATTTTAGCAGAAAATGGGCTGCTTCAGTCTAATTTCTGAAGTCTGTTTGTAGAATTACTTGCAATTCTAATCCTAGCATTGTTTGCCGCTTGGAGAAGCCGTGCATTGATAAACCAGTTTGATCCCTGTGGAACAGAAGTTAATCCTGTGTAGAGTAATGGAGTGAGAATTTTTCTTAAAAATCTTACAAACTGACCTATAAAATTTCATCTTTACATAGGATAACTCCCTGAGCAGCTTTCTATTGAAATACCAACATCTGTCCGACATAAAAGAGATTATACCTGTGTCCTCACTGTTCCGTATTTTGTGAGGTTCCTGCCAGCATGTCTAAAGCCAGGGCAGAGGGACTGCATGGAATGGTGCTCCTGTTGTGTCCACAGGCTCTTAGTGGAACTGGGCCTTCATCAAAGGAGTCCTTTGAGGAATTTAATCACATTTAATTTGGCTTGATGAACTGCTACAAAAGTTTTTCGCAGCAGGACCCTTGCAGAGATATCTTGGTGACACCTCTACTCATTTTGACTGTGAGACAAATGAACTTCAATGACTTTACTGAGCAAACAAATTCTGCAACTTTTTTCAAAGCACAACTCTCACCACTTTGACTTCACATTGTGCCATGAGTTGAAAGAGTGCATAGAAACACTATGCAAGCCATATCACCTCCTGAGTTGTTTAACAAATTGCATGGTCAGCAGCTCCAAGATCCCACTTCGTGCATAATTAACATCAGTAGAGGTTAATTACAGCTACCCATACAGCAATCAAGCAGAGGGTAAAACTAATCTGAGCAGTTTAATTATTAAAAAAAATATGTTATAGAGTCAACGAGATATTCACCATGCAATAGAGTTTTTACCTTTTTAAAAACACATTCTGAAATTTCACCTATTCTGCAAGATGTATGTGCAGGGAATTTTATAAAAGGTGTTGTAAAATCAGGTAGATAGGCTGGAAATACTCCTAATCACTAATAGGAACACAAGCAGCTGCACAAATAATGCAACAGAAGAACAGGTCAATGATGAACCTTTATCATCTGAAAAGAAAATTTATCTAAATTTGGTTGTGATGATGCAGGGGTTTTCACTTCACAATTACTGATCTCCAAAGTGCAGTTGCAGTGCTTTTTCTATTAACCCCCTTCATCCCACATTCTTCAGCCCAAGCTAGAAGACTTTCAAGATCTTACTGTTTTTTCCCTGTCACAAAACTTGGCTCTAAAATTTTCAAAAAATAGAAAAATAGATTGTGCTGTGTTCCATTTTAAATACTCTTGAAACCCTCTATACATGGAGCAGGTAAATGTTACTCTGGTAAGCCATTGAAGTGTCTTCAAAATTAATTTAATGCTTTATCTCTTCACAGAGAATGGAAAAAAAGAACAAGTATGAGAAAAATGAGAGGAAGGAATCTGTCTTGCAAGTCCTTGAAAGCTGATAAGACTAGGTTGGCTTCCTAGTGCATGTAATTTTTATATGGTTTTAATTGTCATCTGAAATTTCCAGTCAGTTCATAAAATTACCTGGCTCATCTAGATGCAGGCATTCAAGGTGCTACACCGCAGGGATTTATCACCAAATAGAGTAATTCTGTATTGCTATTTTAAAGATTTCTTACACTAAAAAGGTGAAGTTGTTACTGTGCTGCAAGATCCTGCCAATGGCTCTTCCAATTTGCTGTTGTGTCTGTCTTGTCACTAACTTCAAATGCTGCATTTTGAGAATGGCACTGGATACAGAAAAAATGAGCTTGAAGTTCTCAGAGTAAAAGGAGATAATCCTAAAGATGTGCTCAGTCAGATAACCAACTCAAACATTTGCACTTACCTCATCAATTTTGGCTTCTGAAGCAATTGATCCAGAGAACAAAAAACTTCAGAAATAGCTTTGTGAAATATTCAAACATTTTTCTGCAGCATACTGAAATGGAAACACAAAATAGGAATCTTCAATCCATGTTTACGTAGGTTTTCTGAAACAGTACATGAATTACACATCTAACAGCGGGATATGATTGCTCCATGGCTGCTGGAGGGTGTGTGCAGTGCCCTTGTATTGACCACACGTGGTAAAACTTTACAGAAATGAGCACTTGGGGGAAGGCTCTTAAAGAAGTGACTCAGAATTCCTAAGGAAACACTATTGATTGATTTGTCTCAGTTCAATAGACTACTTCTTTGATATATATATGTATAGTTATAGCAACAAAATTTTTCTAAGAATGCAGAATTTACTTTGCTGGCAATGAGATTTACTACAAAATAATCAGCATGCTTCTGCTTATTTCAGTATTTTAAAAGAGATGGTTAGTGGCATATTTAAGAAATACTCCCTCCCTCATCTAAACTGATTTCTAAACTTTGTGAATATATTT
Source organism: Hypocryptadius cinnamomeus (assembly GCA_013400635.1). Taxonomy (NCBI): domain Eukaryota; kingdom Metazoa; phylum Chordata; class Aves; order Passeriformes; family Zosteropidae; genus Hypocryptadius; species Hypocryptadius cinnamomeus. The sequence continues at coordinate 3,408 of VYZP01014155.1, forward strand.
GTAAAAAAAGAATTTAGCTTTTTTCTTCCCTTTATAAAGGCCAGTAGCTGCCTTGAGTATGAATAAGCAGGTTAGATGTAGGTGCTGCCAGGAGAACAGGGAATGCTGCTGGCTCCAGCTTTATGACTACTTGTCGTTCATGGAAAAAGATCTGCATTTATCCTCCCATACAGTCACTATATAATAGAAGTAAAAGGCATTATTTCCTCTCTTTTTCCCCTAGTTCTTGCATTTCACAGGAAGAATGGGTTAGGCTGACATGCAGATCACAGGGAAGTCAGCTTATGGTAGAAGAACCTAAACTTGTGTGATGAAGAGATCTTCCTGTTGGTTGAATAAAATATAACTTTGCACAAAAAAAATACTGGTTTGTATGCTAACAGAATAAAAAAATTAAAAAGGACTAAAACTATTCTAAATTATTGTAATGAAATATTTTTCAATTCTCATAAATATGAAAATAATTAAAATATTTTATAATTTATTATAAGTTATTTGTAATTTTCATTAAAATAGTTAATAAATATTTTTATTCTGGGGGATAAGCAAGAGAATGTTTAACAATTATCGTTGAAGGGAAGCACAGAGTATTTTTTTCCTCCATAAAAGCAAAAAATGGAACAGTAGAACATTATTGAATCACACTTTCTCCATTATGAGAAACATAATGGGGTTTTGTTCTCCAGCCAACATCTTTTACTCTTCCTACATTCTTCTAATCCATTGGAGCTTACTTGCACAAAAGGGCAGATTTATTCCACAGAATTTGGAATTTAAGATGTAATTAACTAAGAAAATTACCACATTGTATAGGACACAGAAGCAACTTCCAAAACTGTTGAAACTGCTAAGAAAATTCCTAGCACAAACAAAGCATACTCCTAAGTTCCTGTTTGTGCCACCAAGACAAAGGAGGATGTGATTTACAATGTACAATTTGTTATTTTGGTTTCTGTATTTTACTTACTAGTTGTATCTAAATCAGGTAACAGGTCTGCTTCCCTGTCTTACTGCTTGTTATATTCTTTCCTTAGAAAACCTTACTTCAAAGGATAACTTTCCACTGTGAGTAATGCTTTTTGCAGCCACTTTCCAATTTAATTATCACTTGCTAATAAAAAACTAAACCAGTAAAAAGTAAAACAATGAAATAATAAAAACCTGTACTCCAGAGAAAGTTTTTACAGCAAAAGACAAGAGAAATAATAGAGCTCCATAACATTTGCTGCTGGCTTTAATATCGCTTCTGGCTAAGTGGAAGGAATCTGGATAACAAGGTAAACTGAGGCAACACGAAATCTTAAAATAAATTAGGGAACATGGGGTTAGAAGGCTGCAAATAATTTCTAATAAAAATCAAGAATGAACTGAAGCGCCAATCCGTTCTGCAATGAAATGGAGAACTATGTGCATTTTTTTAAATGAAGAAAAAGAGTGTGTCAAATTGTCTTCAAACACACTTTAACTCTGAGTTCACATTGTGTTGCTTGAGGTTTTCAAGCATGGAAAAGAACACGTTGTGGGTTTAGGCTTGGATAGTTCCAGCCCTTTCATGATGGGTCTTAAAGGCAAGGTTGGCTTAGATACCTGCTTGGCTTAGGGCCCTAATGAGTTAATTAAGCAATTCATGGTGGCTGCACTTTAGAAAAGGACAAAAGCAGGTATTAAACCTTAGCTCATTTTTAAATGCTCTAAATAAATTAAGGTCAAGTGCAGTAGTTAAAATCTTCAGTGAAGAACCACAGGGAATGCAAGGTCAACGAGTTCCCTAGATGTGCTCACATTTCCTTGAGGGTCACCCCAGGGCTTGGAGAGGCAGCTGCTGCCAAGGCACTGCAGCTCCAGCTGGGGGTGAGCTGGCCAGGACAGCCCAAACCCATTTGCTCAGGTAAATAGTGCTGCCCAGGGAAGCAAGCATTTAGATGGGGAAGAGGCAGAGCATGGAGCATGACACTCCCCAGGGCGCTGGAGGTGTGTTCACCAGAGCAGATTTATAATAAGCCAGATGGACACATGATATAGAGAACATGGCATGGAATTCGTGCTCAACTCTCATCAGTTCATAGCTTACCTAATTTTGGGGTAAGCAAATAGCTATCACTTAATTTTAGCATCTCTAGCAACTGATATTTATGTATTTCTCTCTTCCACCTGTTAGAACCCAGGACATCTCTCTGACTATGGGAATCTGAAAAACAAGATGGAAAAATTGGGGTGTTGTCCTGTCCTTCTTCCTTCTTCTTCCTAGCCTCCATCTTCTTAGTAATAGTAGCACCTTGAGATTAGTGAAAAATAGAAAGTCACTGTCTAACATAAGAAATAAGTATTGGAGCACAACTATAAAAACCAAATACGTAAATTGTAGTATAAAAAACAACGCCAACCCCAGAAGAAGAAAGTGTGCCTTGAACAGACATACAAATCAGACCTCTGTAAGTCTGAGAAAAAATATTTTAGGTAATAAATAATAAACAACCTTAAGACTGTGAGCCAAAGACTTCTGACTCCTTCTTTGACAGCCAAATTAGAAGAAAAGAAACTTTTAACATGTTCTCAAGATCATGTTGAACAAAAGAAGTCCCAAGACCACCTCTCCATCCGTGCACCTTTTACTGTTTTCTAGTATGTATTTTTTTATAATACTATATTTTTGAAAAGTAGTTTTCTCTTAGCAAACACACACACAGAAGGCAAACCCTATGGGCAAAGTGGTAATAAAATTAAAATGAATCTAAATAGAACTTAATTCTCTGAAATCAGTTTTGTTCCACTGCATTTAGCAGTTTGAAATAAAAGGCTGCATGGTTTATAATTAAAAAGGAGATTTAATGGAAATTGAAAAACAACCTCAATTTCCATCAAAAGGGAGGAAAACCAGTTTCAGATATGAAAATTTGTATTTTATTCATATCATTAAATAGTAAACATTTAATAGGATGTTTTGTGGAATGATCAAAGTTATTTGGGACACTAATGCATAAAACTCACGCATGACCTGCCATGAAGAATACGATAACCGGCTTTTCAGGACGTAGCTGTCTAAATGAGCAATACTTTAAAACACTGTGATGGACCATGGCATTTGGAAAAAAAGTGAGCCTACACAGCTGAAAACCTTGGGAATTTTATAATAAAGAGTGTTTGGTGAACAAAAGGCATTTCTAGGATTGCAGAATGCAGCCAGGATGCAAAGCTGGAGGTCAGGAAATGTCACAGATTATAAATATGTGAACTGACAGGAAAGTCCCAGAAATGGATATGAGCTGTTTTAACACTTGAGCTGTTTGGGATTCCTCAAGAACTCATTCTACCTGTGTTTCAGGGACTCTGCCAAAAAGCTTTTCATTCTTCTGTCTCCTAAGAGCCCCAGCAGCTGTACCTTGGTGCATGCTCTGAATAGATGTGTTGGGTACAGCTAACAAATCTCCAGGCAATGGGATGGGGTGGGGGGGGCAGGGTGGCCAGAGAGAGATGAGATTTCAGGAAAGAAAAGGAGAAAGCTATACTGAAAAAAAATTGTCAAAGAAATAGCATCAGTGTTTTCACCAGGGCTGCAGAAACACATGGATTTTCTCCTGGCACAGTGACAAGATCCCATCCAGAGGGAGTGGAGCACCTCAGTGCTCAGAGAACAAATCCTGTGAGAAGGACTGAAATGGTTCATTTCAGTTTAAACTATGCTAAACTTTCTTTTCCCATCATAATGATAATATTTGCTGCTTTACCTGTCTTAGACAAACTGGTAAGATTCCCTCCCTACTAGAAGACTCACATGAGACATCCCATTACTGGAGGCTGGACACTGTAACACTACCCAAATTTTGTGAACTATAACAGGGACCATGGTCTTGGACCCTTAAATGGATTCTATATAGCTCATCAAAAATCTTTATTTTTTTTCTATGTGAATTTTTCATTGTCTTGTACACCCATTTTGTGTTTTTCTGGTTCTCTTTCCTGTTCAAAAATTCTTGTAAAGAAAACCTGAAAACAAACCAAACAAAATATCAAACTAGTACTTTACTACTCTTGTAAACAGTATTGACCTTTGTTTGGCTTTTTATTCAAAACACCATTCCTTTATGAAGTCATGATAGATGAAGAGCTATTAATTTCCAGATGGGGTGCAGGACACCTTTTGCAGATGAGCCTGACTCTGTAGCAGAAGCTGTAAGTTTTAGATAAACTAATATATTCCAGTGACATGATTTAAAAGCCAACTCTTATGTTTTTTTGCTTCTTTTTGTCAATAGCCACAGTAGTCTAAGTCTGTTACTGACTTGGCTATGATATTTGATAGCTTCCATTCACAGGGTTCACAATAAACAAAAATTCTTATTTAACAACACAAAATGAAAATGTTAATTTCAAGTTTCAGAGCTGCTTCTCCCCCTCTCCCTTCCAAATTTCCTACATGTCCTCCAGAGTAGGAGTAAAGTGACTTATGAACATCTAATTCCTGCAAATTATGCTTTTAGGAGCCAGCAAAATAAATCTTACGGCAAAAATTATGAAACAGCAAGACTGTGTAGCTCATTTCTGTGCCTTTTCACAGCCCCATAGGTGGTCACTGAGATCACACCCCGCAGCTTCAGAATCATCTCCCTTCATTTGCATTTTATCTCATTTTCTTTCTTCTGTCTTGGTACTCACCACAATTACCTTGTAATGATTTTTGACAACTACTGTGAATACAGGGAATATGGGCAGTACAGTGGCTTTTACAGACCTAAAATCTCAGAGGCTGCCTCCATGAAATATTGTGCAAAATAAGAGAGGAAACCCTCTGGTTTGCAGCAGAGAACCTCAAGCTGGCAGGTGGTTTATCTACCAGCAATTTTTTTGGTTTTACCCCAGGGTTTCTGGATGTGCTCATTTGTCACCCCTCATTATTTATAGCCATGCAGTTTGATGCACAGTACAGAATTACAGTTCAGATTTGCCTGCTGGAAAAAGTTAAAGCCTGTGGTCTGTGACATCTTCTTGAGGAAACAACAGAATTAAATCAGTGAAAAGTGATGCAATGCTTTTAATAACATTTAATTGGTAATTGGATGTTCTAAGAGTAAACAACTGTTAAATAACATTGATGAAAGGTCTGTCAAAAGAAGAATACATTGTCTGATAAGCAACTGTGTGGGCAAATATTTCAATTGCTCCAGTCTAGTCAGACATGCTGTGTCTGAGTAATTCCTGAACCTGGTCTTTTAAATTGAGCTGGGCTGGCTTCCAGACAAGAGCAAATCTATCCTCTGGGTTGCACAGCTAAAGACCTCAGTGCAGAGCTGTGATCCTTGTTCCTTATGTCACTTCCCATTTTTTCAATTCCTGATGTTTTATGTTACAACACTGTTTTTGTTGCTGTTGCTTTAATCCCCCAGACATGGCTATATTTAGAAAGCGATGGAATAACTAAACTACTGTACAGGGCTTTGCTTCTTCATTACAGATTAGCATTTCAGTTCTCCAAAGCTTCCTGTGTGGGATACATCTTTGCAGGATTTCAGAGTTACTCTTTAAATACTTGTAGGATTTAGTCACAGATAAACTTGAACTGAAATTTTCTTAGTCTGCTGTCAAAATTAAATACTCACTATGATCTGTGCCTTTAATGGAGAAGAAAGAGAGTGAAAACTTTTCATAGATTTTTATGATGATCATATATGTTATGTTCAGTGTCACTTTATTTGAAGAGTTTACACTCATGTTTACAGTTATAGCATCTTTTCAGTGCTAAGACAAAACTTTCAATTTTCCCCTCAGGGTTATTAACCACTAGGAAACACATAAACAGAACTCTCCAATCTCACTTGTTACTGGTTTTTTGCAGAGAAGGTCAAATACAATTTTTGTTCACCTAATGATATGTGAAAGCTAAAGTAGCTGCGCCTTTACATTTGTCATTGCTGCAGAAACTCTGTTGTGAAAATCTGATGCTGTAAGACACAAACCAGTAAGAATGTGATAATACCCATGTGGGTTTTTTTCATCTAATCTATTATGTGAGTAAACACAGATAGATATATTACATTTAAAAATAATACTTCGTATTGCTAGCAGTATTTTTGGCATTTTTTAATATAAAAGAAGTATTAACATACTCTATAGGGTAGCAATTTCAGGACACATTTCTCTTGATAAAATTACTAGAACCAGCTAGTAAAGAACAAAAATCTGGACTAAATATGTTCGTATGCTTAAGGGCATGTACCCTTCAAAGGTTTTGAGGAATCCAAGTGGCTTGTGTGTCACTGTTAGAAGTGACTCAAATGTTTAATGATCTGTATGTCTTGGACTTCCAGGAAAAGCTAATGTACTACCCAAAGATACATGCAATTTTAATATTTCCTTTATCACAGAGATGTAACTTTTTACATTGTATTAACATGCCAGTAAGACAGCATCCAGCTGGGATGCAAAATAATCTTTTCTTCTCTTTATTTCTGAGATTGGAATTAATCCCTGCGTTAGATACTGGCAGAATTTATTTTGGGGATTAAATTCGCTCAAAGCCTTTGTTCATAGGAAATGCAGTTTGTGATACAGAGATGACATTAAGCATTACCATAAGCTAATAAAAAGAGAGATAATAAGGACCAAATCAGTAGAAACAAATTTCAAAGGTAAAATTCCCTCTGCCTGCAAATTTTCTTTTTCTCTCCCCTTTGCCCTTGTACCCTTCCTGCTCTACTTTTAGATTCAAACTCATTTCTTCACCATATTATTTTAAGGAGTTGATGAAAATCTGATAACCCCCCTTTTGCTAAGGAGGCAGAAGAACTAATTGCTTTTTGTTCACTATCTTGGCTGATGGGTGAGAAACTAAAACCCAATTCATCCAGTAATTGCTACGTTCATGAAAGACAGCATCAAAGCCTTGATGCATTTTACTGTTGTGCCTTGGGAAGGCTCATGTCTAATTCTTTTGCTGATATGGCTCATAATATAGTCCTCTGACTCTTCTGTTTGCTCTTGCAATTACAAGGGTTCTTATTCCATTGTGCATATTCCTCTGAACTAAGATTAGCTTAACTGAACTTCCTTTGAAAACCTGGCTACCCATCAAATGCATCAGGCCTAATGCATTCTGCAGCCACGCAAAATCAATGAACAGCACAATTTTCTGCTTCCTGCAATGATCAATAGGATTCACATAATGGGTGGAAAATTTTTAATCATGACAGCCCAGCATCTAGCTGGCATAAATCTTCCCTGCATTGTAACCTCTCCATTTCCCACTAGTGCAAATTTGCAGGTATTGAATAATATTTATGTAGCAGGTACATTATGAAAAGCAATACAATTAGAACTTCACACTTCAGTGATGATAGGTTGAGATCCCAGAGGCCCGTTTCCTAGACAATGTACTGGCTTCCATGTTCCAAATGCAAAATCCTTTTTTCTCCTGAAACTATGATTTTTGCTGAAACTATACTTCCCTGGATCAAATCTGACTTGGCTCAGGAAAATGTTAATTCAGGTTGACCGTTGCTAAGAATAAGTACATTTGAATGAGAAAATAATCTGCCACCAAAGAAGCAGCTCCTGTCTCTGACATAGCTTGCTTTTCCTCCTCTGTCCTGGCTCAACTCATGGAGCTGTAAAAATCTCTTCCTCTGAAAAGCCACCAGGGAAGAGGAAAATCAACTGGTACTGTCCTCATTGATAGTGTGACCTGAGGCACACGTGATTTTTACAGTCATCTACCACAGGTACAGAAATAAAGGGAAAAGAGGTAACTCCCCTCTGTGTTTTTTAATAACAGTCTACAAATAAATGTATAACTGCAACGTTAAAGATTCTAGCAAAATTTTAAGTCGTGCATATTTCTAATTTACTGTTTTCTGAGGAAAAGTACAAAGGAAATTTTCTCTTATCAAAATCCAAAGAAGACTTAAGTGCCTAGAAAAAGTTTCTTAATTTTAAATGTCAGGACCACCCCTGTGTTAGGGTATGCCAGTGCCTTTTAGTGCTCTTTGAGTCTACAGATCTCAGGCTTTGCTCTTAACTGAAAAACAGAGGAGCATCTGTGGCACAAAGGCTTAAAAGGGTGAAACAGGTGCTGAACTCTTCTGCAAGTCACCCTGAGACATAACCCACCCTTCTGCCTGGTTCTGCACCCCGTGGGTCCTGCTGCCAAACGAGAGCCAGCAAATTACCTCTCACAGAATATAGTTAGATAAATCTTTACAGTCATGTTCTAGGAATGGATTTAATTTTCATCATCTGCCATTATGTTATAATCACAGCCCTATACATGGTTTAGTGCCAAGCTATTTTTTTTTTGTCCTTGCCAGAGTGGTATAAGAATATCTTTATGACTCCTTACGCTCAGTGAATCAGAATGATGATTCCTTTTGATCTTAGCACAGAGCAGGTTTCACTGGATATGGACAGAAGTGCCAGCCAAATGTGAACTGCTCAGAACTTACACTGGTAAATAATATTCAAAAGTCAAAACATTGTGTCACTGCTCAAGTCTGACATTTGCTTCTGTCATAAAAATGATAAATTGGCAGGGGACAGCACAGTTTTAGACCATTCTTACAATAATCACAAAAATACAACTGAGAAAAGCAAAGGGTATGTGATAAGCACTACATTATCACGGTATCACAACTGGAAATGGGTACATATTTGCAGAGGTTTAGAAGGAAAGATTCTCTCTTTCTCCCTAATTTTTGCAAGATTTTTCTGAAGGACAAAGTATTAACTTGCAGCTTACAGTGAAGACACATGAATATAATTACTCCATATAGATATAGGATTACAGAGAGTCCACCAAATATCTACTGATAGCAAAAGGCTTCTTTAATATTAATATGGGGGAAAAAGAGAGAGGCAGAAACTCAGTGAATGTTTGGCAATGTTCAGGTGTAATTTGGAATGAGAAATGAAAAGCCTCAGACTGTCTTTAATCAGAAATTTGAATTAAAACTGTACACCCTCAAANCGTCTTTAATCAGAAATTTGAATTAAAACTGTACACCCTCAAAGAGTCCTGTAAGTGGATGCACTTCTTGGCCAACAGTCTATTTGAAGCTGGCAGTTTTCTCTTCAGCATTGCCTTCTGTTGGGATATGGCATGGGAAACAGCCTGCCTGAGCCATGTCTCTGAACTGGGCACAGAGGAAGGCTACATGGCCACAGGAATCCACAACAAATTAAATCTGCAATTTAAAGCCAATTTAATAAAGGAGAGTTGGATTCCTGCACTCTGTATCTTGTCAGTAGATATCATTTATACTGTGGTGTATATATTTGGTATTTAGTCACTCTTCCATTCCCCGTTTTTCTTCAAAAGCTCTTTTCTGCATGTCAGGCTAACTTTTAGCATGAAAAATGAAATATCCACAGTACTAACCAAAGGAAATACATCTGACTGCCAATGCAACGATTCTCCTGACCACTCCCTGCAGAAATGCAGACTAGTGTAGCAGTCAGGCATTTTCTGATGTCATTAAATGACTGACTCTTCTTGATCTTAAACTTGGCAAATTAATGGCTCTAATCAGGCCCAAGATGATAAAATCTACACATCTGTTAGCAGTGACAAAAATTTTCTATAATATTAACTAATAAGTTACACAAGAAATGGGCAAGTTTTACACCATTTAGATTAAAGGTGTTAAGTTCTGCCTGTTGTCAATTTTGCTATGTAGACATAGCTCCAAGTACTGATAGCACTTAGAAATGTCCTTTGTAACAATGTCCAATTTTAGCTTCAATGCTGTTATTATTTAGCTGACTAAATTATTCATGTATGCAGAACATGACAAATACATACAGACATATGTAGTTACTTGGGCTACAAACATGCTAAACACAATATATGTCTGTCTTCTTCCTGTTTAATTTGCTGTATAAGGTTTGCAAGGCACTAATTTCCACTTAACATCAAGATAAAAATAATTGCGATGTTATTTTTAAAAAGGGCAAGATTAATATGTTAAAATACATTGCTAGCATCATTTGTTCTCTCCACGCTCCAAGTAATCAAAATGTTTCACCCTCTTTTATGTTGCTCATTAATTGAGGTTCCATCAGAGCTGGAGAGCTACAGTGCTACAGTCTAGACAATATAAAACACCACCCAGAAATGACAGTGCCTGCTGGAAAGGCTTTATGTTCTGGTAGTCCTTTTTGTCATTATAACTAATTATGTAGGACCAAATAAGCCTGCAATATTAGCTCAGCACTCTGGGGTTCCTGGAAATGGATGCTCCCTGTGATGCTGTGGATATTAGAAAATGCAGTTTCACAGTTTTGTTGTCAGCAGGGTCAGGTGGTCTATTAAATACTGTCAAGGAGGAGAAAGGACAGGAAAAGAAGAGCAAGTTTTGGTGATACAGCTTGGCTCTCACTGGCACTTTCTACTGCTCTTTCATTTTTATTATAGCCTATTCCTAGGTAATATATGAACAGAAAGAAATTTCAGTCTACAGCCAGCTAGCTCAGTGAGATGTTTACAGCCAGTCTCAATATACTGGGGACAGGGGGAAGTTCTTTCAGGGAGGAGAAAATTTCCTGTGAATACTATTCTATATTAAGTTTGAAAAATATTAGTAGTTAAAGAAATATCTTTGGGGGAAATAAAGAAAATGAAACCTTTTCTATTTATATTTTTCAGATTTCTGTGTCTTTGAACCCAAATTAAATTGGTTTTCAGGAATTCTAATATTTTTTTATAAATATCAGGTTGTTTTCCCAGAAACCTTATTTTCTTTATTGAAAATGTTTTTTTGAAGGAAAACTCATTCTTGTCAATAACACAAAAACATATGAGACTATGCTGAGTACTGAGAAATATATAAAGGCTTTCTCTTTTTTAGATGTTTTGCCTTTGATAGAAGCTAAGCTGCACTTTCAGTAGTTTGCAGGAAAATAATGGGTTTTTGTGCTATTGGTATTGCCAGGAGTGCTGTGTTGTTATTGGTGATACTTACTATGAAATGTTAAAAACTATGTTTGTTCGTATTAAGCATGAGATTCACTAATAATCTGGAAGAAAATACATTCATCTGATGGCATATCTAAGGAAACAGCAATTGTACTGGGTGTTAAATCCCCACATTTCCTTGATTATATTGCTGCCAGTTGCCCAGATTTGTTTTCCTGTAGATGAAGCTGGGCTTTGACTGGCTTCATGAACTCTTGAAAAGCGAGAAGCTATGAAACAGGTCCACAGCTACATCCAAGCTCCATTTAGTGCAAAATACAAAGATATTTGCATCTGTAAACCACATCTGTGTGCTGTACAAGTTACCAGCAGTAGAGACTCTGGTACTCCATTTCTGCATGGCCACTTGTGGGGAGGCAGAGATGGTTGCTGTCATAAGTGAGAAATCTTCTAAATCTGCAGAGAACCCTGCAGACAGGGTAGGCTCTGTATCACCAGTGGTTCACACTGGTTCAGGGGATTTTGAATCAAGCAGGCAAACAAATCTGCTGCACCTTGAAGAACACGTGCACCACACCTCTGACAAGTATATGGCAACATGTCTCCATTCCTCTGTTAACTACAGATTTGTGGCAGAATTACTATTTATTCAATTCCAGTTTGGTTTTGTCCCTCTGGGACTTACACCCACACACTCTTCTCCCTTGTACATCTGCAAGGCCAACTTCTGTTCTCCTTGCTGAGCACACCCTCTCCCTGGCACCTGCCTTGGCTGCACAAGCCACTCATCCCTGTTTCCAGGAATTCCTGGGGATGCTGAAAGGAGCTCTGTTCATGTGCCTTGCCTGACCACATAAACAAACCGAGGCTCAGCCTGGCAAGCACAGCCAGCAAATGATTGTTCAGCTCTGGCTTTTTACATTTTCATACACTAGGAAAGCATCTATAAATAGCCTTTGAGAAACATAAACGTTTTACTATAATGGGATTCATGTTTAATATGGGCAATGACTTCCTTTCCCTTAGGATGGCAATTAAAATGTTTAGCCAAAATTAAACAGCTTCTTGGGAAGATACAATGATGCAGAGCACAATATTTAAACAAACTCCCAGTGCCTGACAGAAAATGGCTCTTTGCAATCAAGCTCCAAAAGGGGAGACAACATAGCTGTTTATCATTGCTCCATATGCTGATGAAATATGGGTACTGGAGCACCAGTATCACAGAAGCTTATAGAAAAGAAGGATTTCTTGAGAAAACGACATTATTTGTTTCTGAAAAAAACAAATTGGTAGTTGTCTGAGGCAAGTTTGGGACGTGTTTTCATTATTAAATAGCATTATGTGATTAGTCAACTCCAGCTTTGGCAAAACAGATTTTCCTGTATGGAGCAGTTTGACAGAAATTGCTGCCTTCCTATTATTTGAAAAATAAAACAAACAAACAAAAAAAAAACAAACAAAAAAAACCACACCAGGTTTTAATCACAGCATTTTCTATCCTTGTTAGATCCTTGGCTCTGGCTGTAAAGCTCTTGTGCAGAGCTCAAGCAGGGAGAAAAGATAATTGTACAATGCTTTTATGAAGCTCCAGTTAATCCAGGAGCTAATCAGGGATTGTTTAGCCCTTGGCACAAACTGGGATAATCTCTGTGCAGCTCTCACCTGTGCCCTTTTCCAATCCTTGGCAATAGTTTGTTACAGCATATCCAAATTCAGGTAATATTTTAGGAGGACAACTTGGAGTTTTTTCCTCTTTGCTACCCCTGCATTTAGGAAGGTTGGGAAAGGGTGTTAGAACATGGGCTTCTTCAGAACCCTTTTATTCCAGGGGATGATGGTGACTAAGAACAAGCACAAACCCTCCAATTCCATCACAAATTCAAGACAAAATTGATCTATCTTGGACCATCTTTAAAGGATAGGTTCAGAGCTTCCAAGCCTTATCTGGAAGTATATGCAACATAGTCAAAAAAGATGTCTACTATTCAACTTTTACCATTTAGTTAGTTCAAGGCTTGCTATTCTGGTCACTCTAAATGACAATTTTACTTTAGTGCTAGAAGGATTAAATTTTTTACATTTCATTAAAATTATTAGGCCTAGGTGGGTGACAATATATATGATTGCTGAGAACATAGTCATGCTAAGGATTTAGATTTCAGAGAAATTCTGAATTTTGTCTATTCTACTGCTAAGACCTAATGAGAAGAGGAACCAGACACAGCAAACAGTGACATTTCTGGTTTACCAGAGCTTTTTAATCTAAGCACCACGTTGAAAAACTATAGTCTTTGTATTGCAAATAAAGAATTTCAGGACCTGTTGACTTCTTCTCTTAGTGTTGCCATTCTGTCAAAATCTATACTGCCCTGGAGATACATACTACATACCCAAGTGAAATCTGTGATTCTATAATGCTTTTCTGTTTCCACTTCCTTTCCTAATTTTGATTTCACTCACTTCATGCTGTGTGTGCAACCTGTCATTATGTATCTGTGGTTTCTGCCATTACATATCCTTCTTTAATTAATGTCTATGTCCATGGTGAGATACATTTCCCAATGCCAGCTTCTGTCTGACTGCCATGTGCATTCACCTTGTTGACCTCATCTACATTCTCTTTCCAGCTCTTAAATGCCATAACAGTCTGGAGCCTTGGAAGTATAGGGACATCTGTTTTCACAATTTGAGCTATCTTGTTTCCACCACAACTAGAAAGTGGTATTTCCCTCTTGCATGTGTCAGGTGTTGGATCCTTGG
>VYZP01014157.1:0-42541 GCA_013400635.1 Hypocryptadius cinnamomeus
TTTTTTATTTTTAAGGCACTTCAATTGTAAAGTTCTGTTAATGCAACACAGGTTACCCTGTCGGATTACAGGGTGTGTCCTGAAATTCCTACCAGAAGTCTAAAAAATGCTTTACTTGTATATTTAGAGAACAGGAGAAGCCTTGCTGCTAATGCCCTGAAATGTGTGCCAGGTCTTCAGGGCATGCTATGTGACATGGCCCCAAGAAGAAATGCCCTACTTTCAAACTGGAGAAGTTAAGACAATGAATTATAGAATTAGATGGTGAGGGAACAGTGAAGGAGGCACAATAACTGATTGCAGGGAGAGATGTTGCAGAAGTGTTTCTAAGCTTGTACACTAGGGCAAGAGCAGTGGTACCAAACTCATTTGCACATGCACATTAATATATTAACCATCTTCTCACCTTATGTAACATATCTAAATAATTTAAATGTGCTCTTTATGTAACTAAAAGAACATATTGCTTGAAGCAAAGTGTAAGGGGTAGGGGGAAGGGTTTTGATAAAAAGATTTCCTACCCATTTAGCTGTAGAAATGATAGCCCAAGTACTGTTTTTCCACAACTGTTTGGCCTAAATTTGAGTGAGATGTGCCTTGGAAAATCCCTAAGAAATTCATAAGAGTTCCTTTGCTTCTTCCAATCTTATCTTGGGCTATGGCCATTATTAGTTTTGAGGAAAACTGCCCTCAGTATATTGGATTCACTGCACCCACTGTGTATAGTGGAAAGCCTCCTTTCAGTGGCAGAAAACAGATCTTTGTTCAGATGCTTTTAAATACAGATTTTTTTTTTTTTTTTAATTGATCTTTGTTCACCTTTTTGAATGTCTTTTGATCTTTGTTATCCTTTGCAATGACTTTGGGGGCAGGGTAGCAATCAAGTCTTGGCCAGGTCACACCTGAAAAGGATTGAGGTGACCCCAGGGAAGCAAATTGGCTCAGATGAGATGCAGGTGAGGGCAGTTAAGTGTGAGGGTAATTAAAAAACAGCTGGGAAGTTCCCAGCCTCTAGTTCTCTGTGGGCTGTTAAGAAGAAAGCATGCAGCAGCCAGGGTGGGTTTTGTTGGTTTTTTTTTCATAGTTTGTTTCATGTTTGTATGTGTTTGTGTAGTTTTGCTGTTTCTGCTGTGTGGACTTTATGGTGGAAATCATAATGAGATTTTTATGGGGTCTTTAAATTTATTTTTTTCTAATTATTTCCGGGGGTTTTTTGTGCTAAAATGAGCTGAATAGTTGAAAATAGCAAACTTACTTTTATCTACAGTAGCCAAGCAGAGGCACTGCAGAGCTCATAGTCTTGAGGGCTAGCAGATCATCACTGTGGGAATGTGATTTGTTATTATTTGTTGCAACTAAAAACAACTTAAATAACTAATCAAAAGTGCTTTATTTGTTGGTTTTGGGTTTTTTTTCTCTGAGTCTTTATTTTGGGTTTTGAAGTTCCTTATTTGTGACCTTAAAAGTGCAATGATGTTCTTAATATATTTTCCAGTTGCAGAAGCCCTTTTCTGTTTGCAGTTGTACAATGTGATGTGTCAAAGTGCTTTTTCTCCCTTTTGTAGCAAATCTTAATTTTATTTAGCACACAGTAAACATTTATTTTTGTCCTCCTAGAGATAAAGAATTTGCATGAGAGGTTTTTGAGTTGTTCTGAAACAATATTTGTCTTGATAATTGCATGCATCTATCCAGTTTTGTGGGTGTTTTTTCTTTTTTAAAAAATAGGCTGTTGCTCTTCAGTGAGGTCTGTCCCTTAAAAACCTGTTTATTGAAACCAGCTTCTTAGTCAAAAATATATTACATCTTCCCACCATAAGCTGTGTGAAAGGAAAACTACAATATTATTATTCCATCTACCCTGTTAAATCCTTACCTAAACATGTTGGGGGTTATTTGTTCCCTTTTTAAAGCTATTTCAACACCTGGTATTTACTCAGGAAGCCTGGAGGACTCATGTGGTTCTCAAATTGCTGCTCTTCCCCAAAGCTCTCTCTGTTGCTCCTTGGCTGAGTGTGATGGACTGCTTTGCATGCCTGGGAAGGTTCATTTCTCACCAGGTAGAACCACGTGCTGACATCTCTCAGGGAGTCCCATATGCCAAGACACCTGAGCCAGCCTTTAATGCCTCCCAGCTACGTGGCAGGCCTGGAAGAACCTCTCTCAAACTTTCTCTCCTGTCACTTTGCTGTTTTTAAGAGCTGTCTTAGCAGCATGTAGAGATGAACAGACTACAGGAGTGGAGACTCTTAGGTATTCCTTTCAAGTAATAAATAAATAATGCATCCCAGGCTGTGCTACCAGCAGATGTTCCTTGTTCCAACTTTATGGTTCTAGAGATAGTTAGTGGCAAGTTCAAAAGTAGTTTTATAAAATTTCTGGGGAACAACAATAACACATAAAGACACTGAGAACTGCTGCAGGTTTCAGTTCCTGGAAGGCAACTTCAAATATTTGCATTTTTTTGGTTAGGAAAAGAAAGGGGAGTTAAAATTCTGAAGTCATGGAGTGGTGTTCATAATGAGTAGGCTTCAGCCCCAATGGCCTCTCTGGAAGATGAATTCTAGTTGTTAATAAGCAGGATGTCTGTCTATTATGGTATGCATGAATTTGTTTAGCCTCTCTTTGATGAGCTGAAGGTTATTGTTGACTGACTTTTCTTCAGTGTCAGTATCCTCTGACTGCATCAGTGCAATTTGTAATTCTCACTTACAAAAGGAGAAAGGCACTGAAGGATAGGATGCCCAGGATCACAGTCTTTTGGCTGGGGTTTAGGAAAGTGTTTCATTAACTGGAAAGAGATGAAGGTGTGCTCTGAATCAAACCCTTCTCTGACAGGGTAGTGAACAGGTATTGCACTGACCTGGTAGAGGACAGCATATTGCTTCTTATTCCAGGGGTGCCTACAGGCCTGTGGGGAGACAAGGGTCCCTTTACACACAGAGTAAATTAATTCCATCCCAAGTAATGTCCATCTGCTGATTTGAAGTGTGGTAAACATTTTTAAAAAATTAATTCTTGGGTAACTTTTGCTAGTTTAATAGTGATTGTAATTTAATTTTCATTTTACTGGCTATGAAAGAAAGAAAACAATGGTTTCAGTTTTCTGAATTCTAGAGGGTTTATATAAAAGTGCTTTTAATTCCAGTGGATTTATTTTCTAGGTTTGGGAAATAATGGCCTGGCTGTGTGCACTGTGCTGGATGTATGTGCACAAACACTCCCAGTGTTATTATTGAATACTTTCTCAGCAGATATTGACCACTAGTTATACCACTAGTATAAAATAAAGACCTAACAAATACTTAAAGGCATTGTGATACACGCTTCTCTCTGCCACATCAGACAGCCATCATTGGGATTACACAGCAATGTAAAAATTCAGTTCATTTGGTTTCTGTCCTGCAGCAGTAATGAAATAGCAGCAAAGTAGGAAAAACATTCTTTCATGCATATGTTTTTTTACTCCATTTTCTTTTTCTGTGATTGCTGTTTTACTTTTCTCAAGCAAAAGATGAGAAATGTGTAGAGGTTCTTGAACTGATGTTTCAAATGATGGAATTCAGTATTCTCTTATGCCAGTGTTTCCTGTAGCTCTGTGTTAGGGAAGTAAACTCAGATCTGGGAGAGAACTCATGTTTTGGCAGTATCTAAAGTCATCCATGCACTTTATATGTCACTACTAGTTGTGATATCTGAGGGAAGTATTAAAAAAATAAATTCCAGTGACCACATTAATATTAGAGTCTAAACTTTCTTCAGCAACCTGCTGTACTTTGTCCTTATTCAGTTTAGATGCATTTGTTTGGGTAAAAAGCCACAAAATAAGGTTGGGTTGGTTTGGGGTGGTTTTTTTCCCTTTTATTCACCTTTTTTTGGTTGTGTTTGCTAGCTTCCCGAAGTAAGGGGTCTTGTTTGGGAAAACCTTCCTGTGCCATGTGTGTTGAGGAATGGAGGGATTTCTGTGGGAGGCACTGTGAGGGTGCCCAGGGCAGTGGCCTTTGGAGGGCTCCCAGCTGGGACATGGGGAAGGGACGAGCAGGACCCTCCCTGCTGTCACCCCTGAGCTGTGTCAGCCAAGGCCACACCTGACCTCCAGTGAACCCCTCTGATGGGCAGGGAGGAGGAAAGGCTAAAGCAAACTTTGATTTTTGTTGGATCTTTTAAGATTCGCTCTCAGTTTGCACTTCTCTGCTTTTGCAAGTCAGGAAGATTGTGTGAGAATTGAATACCTGCTCCCTTCCAGTGCTTCTGCTTTCTCAGTTTTTGTGCCAAAGCATGACAATTCCTGTGACGATGTTACCATTTTGCTAATGGTTCATGCCCTGGTGGATACCCTCCATTGCCCTAAAATATGCAATCATTTAATTGTCATTGCAATCCTATTATATTGCCATTATGGAACGTCTGGTGGGGAAAGCTATGAACATGTTATTAGTGCTGAAAGGGACAATTTACTGAATCTCGCTAAATGCCATCACTTTTCAAAAACGAAACAAAATTACTTTATTATGCATGTCTTACTTTAATATTCTGCTCAGATAATGATTGGGAGCTATTGATCTTTTTCTGAGTGGAGGTTTTTTGTACAATTTTTAGTTTGTTGCAACGGTAGGAATGCTAACAACTTCTTGACTTCTTCCAGAATCCTTCTTTATATTAAAAAGGAAGGGATAAAAGGCAGCTCTTGTTGAACTGGAGTTGTGAGTACAGTTTTTGAAGTGCTTTGTGTTTAGTGACTCAAGAAATGTTCCTATTCGTAAGTTCATACAAGTGAATCACATACCTTCCTCCTGGCACTCCGTCTCTTTTGGCTCTTCTTTCCTTGCTTTTTTTAAGCTGTTTTGTAAACTCTTTGGGGCACAGGGTACATCTTAATGAGTCTTTGAAATAACATTGTACTCTGCTCTGTACAACCTCACTTGAGGCTTCCAATTACAGCCAAAGTACAGATAATTAACTCCCTGTGTGTGACTCTGGTGCTGGAGGAGGGTTGGTTGCATTTGAAGCACATGCAACTTGTTGTCAGTGTGGGAGCTTAAAATGGGAGGCTATTCCCAGAGATGGTGCAGTGAATTGGAGAATTTGAAATTCTTACTGCTTCTAGAAACTGCATTTCCTTTTGTGGCTGGCAAGTGAGGCTGAGTGAATCATTCCCTCATCTTTGAAATTACCTCCAAAGAGCTATGGGAAATACAAGGGAAATGTCATTGTGGAACAATATGGAGACCAACAGAGACTTCTCCAATGTACTATAAAATCCAGAGGAAAAGCTATTTTAACCATAAGGAAAGAAAGTATCATAGAGGTCCTTTAATATCTTTGTGATTTGATGTCTTTTTAAGTGCATATAAAACAAACTGAAGAGCACTACATGCAAATTATGATTAATAATTTGAGCTTGGGGGGCATTAAAAATTCTAAGGTATGGTAAATGCAAAATGTATCAGGATTAAGAATGCAGATAGATGCTTACATTGCAAGTATGCCACCAAGCAAAGCAAGAATAGTCTGTTGTGACTTTTTCCTCTTTTTAATTCATGTGGTATGTTTAGCTATTTCATATAGATTCTACAGATTTTTTTTTTTTTTTTAAATCCTAGATTTCTTCCTGGTAATTTTGAATTTGTAGTTCTGGGCCAGCTGATACAACACAAATAGAATTATTACTATACAACTTAGTTTGGAAAAGGGTTTTTGAAAAGCAGTTTTGAATTGCCTTGTGGCAATTCTCTTGTACATAAACTCATTTTAACTGCATAAAACCTACTATATTGCATCTAGAAACTGCAGTGAATGTGCATTTAGATGTTATGAATAACTGCAGTTAAGTAGAAATGAAACTGAAATAAATCTGAATTTTATTTGCACTTTCCCTTCATTTTAATGCCACTCAAGCTGCTGCTACCTTTTATTCTCAGAGTAACATAGCTGTTAAGGATAAAGAGAGTGTGTGTGTTTATCTGTGAAATGCTCAAGCACTGTTGGCCTACATGTAACATGGTTTATAACCACAGAGGCTGTGCAATGAAATTTTGACTGCTGGACATTATTTTAAAGCCGTTTGCTCCTGTCATGGAAATGCATTACACAACCAACACAAAGTATGGCTGAGAAAACTGAATAACCACTTCAAAATTTAAGGTTTCTGTGGGTGATAAGGGATGGTTATGCCTTGGCAACCAAGATGCTGTTAAAAGGTGTTGGGAGTGTGCATGAAGGGTTGTTCCTGCAAACACTGAGTGGTTTTGCAGCAGCCAGGATTTGGCTTTGTGCTGTGGCAGTGAGCACTGCCAGTGGCACCGTGTGGGTGACCATAATCCCTCTGCTCTGCAGCCACAGCTGACTTGGAGGGGCCTGAGTGACTGTGGGGGAAATGTTCAAAAGCATTTGAATGGATTGGTCAGCTTTGTGTCGTTTCTGAGCGTGACTCACCTGCTCAGGAACTGCAGCCCACAGAAAGCTAATGTGCTTTGTCTGCCAGTGCAGTCAAAAGCCTCTGAAAATTTTACCATCAGAAATCCTGGTTGACGAAGGTTTGCTTGATTTATCAGGCTGTAATGACTTTTATTTGCCTTCCTGCTGTTCTTTTTGCTGCCAACTCATTCAAATCTAAACTTTTGGACCATTTCTCTTCCGTCAACTCTCAACTTTTGTCATGCAAGCCACCCTGCACAATTACTGTCAGAGTGTAATTAAAATGCTAAAACAAGGTAGTAGGAGCCTGTGCATTGCCTGGTGGGCTCCTGCCAGCAGCTAATGAACAAGCCCTCTGTCCTGAACACATGGATGTGCTGGAAAAACATCCTGGATGCTGAACACAAAATGTCTTAGCAAAGCCATCATGGAGTGGAGCAGTTTGAGAAGCATGCTGCTCTTCCAGGGTGGGAACACCCTCCTGGGGCTGGGACACACTGGGCTGGCCCTGCTCCATGCAGTGACAGTGCTGTGCCTGTGCCTCTCTCGTGCTACTGCCTCTCACTGTGGGTCCCTTCACCTCAGCACATTCTGTGAGTCTCTGATTATCAAGACTGTTTCTGTAATAGTTTTCTCTCTTTTTTTCCCCCATTTTCTAATGATTAAATCCACACTAATAATGATTCTTTGATTAGGCTGTTAATATTTCAATTATGGTACTTGGGAGCCAATGACTGGACATAGAAGGTGCATTTCTTTTTGCCCATAGCAACATTTGGAGCATAATTTCTTTGATCTCTTTTGAATTCACAATGGCCCAAATAAAAAAAAAAGAAAAAGGCAGTGTGGAGCCGACTGCTGGCATGGAGGCTGACCAGGCTCAGGAGTTACTGCAGACTGCACTGCTGCTCTGCCTCTTTTCTTAACTTTTAACTTGTTTTATCATGCCCGTCTCCCCTTTCCCTTCTTAAAGGAGTTGTCTCAAAGACTGAGAATTAGTACAGCCTGGAAAATTTTTAATTCATGCCCTAATTAATGAATATAATGTAATGTACACCTGTGGTGATAATACCTTTATTAGCATTGAAGCTGTTAGACATCAAAGTATTGTATCAGGCAAAACCATCTATTTCTCATTTAATGGAATCACAATTCAAGTGTGTTTTGTTAGAATGAAATCACATCATAACTGGAGCTCTGCATGGGGAGCAGAAACCCTTCCATGCCAAACTGCAGGTTAATAATAGGGTAGGCTGTTATGTTAGGTCACAATCCACCTTTAACATCACTGAACATTTTATGGATTCGCTCGTTTTAACACTTGACAAGTGTCTTAAGAGGGAGATGCATTAACATTATTTTTGCTTCATAAATAAGGGTGCAACAGTGTTCTAACCTCAACGTCAACAGTTTCAATATAGAGAAAATGCTGCAGCTTTTGCAGCAATAATTCATTTCCTGTGTGGATAAACTGAGGCTGAAGGCAAAATAGTTTGTCTCTATCTAGTATTGTAAATATATTACTTTTCCCCTTTTAAAATTGAAATCCTTCCTATTAGACCACAAGCAATGCTGAGGTTTCTTTCCCACAGCTTCTTTTGTTTCTTTTCCCAATTCCTCTGCTGTTAATCCTATTGTACAACATTTTGTTAAAGGCTTTTTGTTTGTTTCTGATTCCTCATCTCTCTAAAATGGGAAGTTTGTTCTGGCTGAAAAAAATATCTTGGAGATTTATTGTAGAAAAGCCTGGATGTGCTTACTTTGGCAAAATTCTTCATGATTTTACTGTTCTTTTTAAGAACCATGAAGAAAGCTGGTCATGTTCAATATCGCCTGCCCAGGCAGTGTCTTGTAGGCATGACAACAAGCATATGTTGTTGGGGAGGCAAATGCAACTGGCTTTGGAACTCATCCATCTCTTGAGACAGGGGTGGGAGGAGAGGGAAAGGTAACAAGGAATTTGTTATAAGAACAAATATAAGATGAACGTTCCCATAAGAAAACAGTAAAGAAATTCCCAATATGTAGGGTTTGATTTTCATATTCTCTGGATCATGGTCATATTTATCTTCTGCCAGGAAGGATGAAGGGGCCAATAATGGTGTTTTCCCACTCTCCAACCTTCTTTGCCTTTTCTTCCTCCATGGATTCTTAGATTTATTTTTATCTTGGAGAAGCTGCAGTTTACTGGTGCAGTAGGTTAGCTTTTATAGTTATAAAATTTAGGGGAGAGTGATATCCTTTCCATACAACTTCCAGAGTGCTTTCTAAAGCCTTTATTGCTGTAATCTTTCAGATTCAGTAAGAATCCTTGACCTTTGCTGCCTCCATTATTTTAGAGATGTTGCAAGACTCTGATTCCTCTGTACTACCACATCATAAGGGAAAATCCTTCCTTATGGAAATGGCATAGCTACATCAAATAAACAAGGCTTGCACTCTTCACATTAAGTGCTATAGAGTTCTGCCTGCACTTAAGTAGAAAAGTAACTATTACTGCATTGCATAACAGGTAAAATGGAAATAGAACATATTCCTAATTTACAGTGATTACTTATACAAACACTCTCTCTTAAAAAAAAGAGAAGTGAAAATAATTTATTTGAAAACATGAAAATGAAACTGGGTTTTTTCTTCAAATTTTGCAAAGATTATTTTCACTCTGTGTTTTGGGGCTTTATTTAACAATCAAGGAATTCAGTCTGGCTGTCAGAACCAGCTCTTGCCACCTTTAAGGTAGGGATGTGTGTGTGTGCTGTTGGTTGAAGGTGATGGTCTCACTTTTGTGCTGACACAATAACCAATGTCAGAAAACAGAACACATTAGTAAGTTTCATTTAAAAACGTATGAAAGTATGCGTGTGTAACATTTCCAATTACATTGCAAGTATGAAGGGATGTGGTCTCATGGGAATGCATTCAAGTCTCTGAGTAGAAAATATTCTAAAACATGCACAAAAGGACACTGCAAGCCCGATTAACATATGAAACTCTCAGCAGTGGAGTTCCTTGAAGAAAATGAAGAAAAATGTTGGGAAGAATATTTAGAGTTTACTGTTTTACACTGCTCAACAGCTCTGTGTTCATTAACTGGCACATCCCTTCTAATTTGTGATCTCATTTGTACTGTGTCAACAGCTTTTAGCAGTGCCTCTTCACATTCTGTTTGCTTTAAAACATAGTTTCTGTAATCAGGGAGAAAACTGGGAGCAAAATCACCATTTCAAAACCTGTAGTCATCCTCAGTGCTGCCTCCTCTGCTACCTGGCCCAGCTCTGGCTGGTTCCCCTGTGAGCTGGGGAGGTTCTGTGGGTGAGGCTTTTCACATCTGGTAGAACTGACCAGTGATTTAGTGAATCACTGCAGGCTTTGTGACATTCTAAAAGTATTCAAGAATTAACCTTTTTTTTTCCTTTATGCTGTATTACCAAAGTAACCTTTTCTTTCATTTTTTGTCATGTGATAAAAACAGGACTGGTGTGATTTATAGAGGCAAATTTGGCAGTCTCTCCCTATCTGCTTGGACTGGATGGTACAAATGTCAAATTTGTGCTTGTCCCAATGAAGATGTTACCTGAAAGAGGAGACAGAGCGTTAGTGGGTCAGATGCAGATGAAGGTGTTGCTGTTGTAAGAGTGTGGGCCAGGAATGATTTACAGATTAATCTGGTTTCCCCTATTCAGTTCAGTTTGCATTTTTCTCTTTATTATCTGTTTTGTAGTTCAATAATTTTGTAATAATTTATCTATCTCAACACAAAAGAACCCTAAACAATGACAGAAAATATTTTCCATGCATTTCAGCATTTTTTCTTGTTATGGTACAAAATACTTTTCCATCCATTGCAGGTTTTATTTTTCCTTTTGCAGTAAGATGCCATTTTAAAATATTTTGGAGTGTTCCAAAGCTCCTTGTAATTTTCCATTACCTGAATCATCTCAAGTCCTTTTACGACAAGCCCCAGTCCAACTAGAGACTTTGTCCTTGTCTCCTTTTTATCCCAAACTCTGTCTCAGTTACATCAGAAGCTCCAGCCCTATGAAATCCACTCTTGTCCTGCTTCTCAACAAATTTTGAAAAGTGTAATTTGCCTGCCTGAGGATTGCATTATTAGGATTGCTGTCACCTTATTAGTGCTCCTTCCTTTGCTAGGTTCATCTGTAATAAGTCAGAGTTCATTTATTATAGAAACTCACAGATATACAGAAGAAGAAATTTTGAAGAGACTTTAATAGTTTCTGTTCCTTACAAGAGGTGTGTCTTTAAATTATAAATTATTATAAAGAACTTTTGCTCTTAGCAATAATTTTCTTAAGCTCTCAGTCCCTTTGACAAGGGGAATAAGAAGCAGAGCTATCACCTGGAACAGGGAGAGAGGGAGAGAGCCATCCAACCTCATCTTTCTTTTGCTGATTGATGTTTGGTAAGTTTACAGGAGTTAATCTAAACCTTCTTGCTTAGCTCACCATCTGATTTGGTGCTATGATAAACAAAGAGCAACAATTGAGGCCACTTCTCCCGTGTGTTTTTTCGTGTGATGCATCTTCTGGAGATGCCTTGCAGTCATTCAGGTGGTGTGGGACCTTTCAGAATGAAAACCATCAGAGAAAAGAAAATAATAGAATGAAAAGCATTTTGTTTAGTAGTTGGCTGAAGGATTGGATAGGAAAATTTGAGATCTTAGTAACCTTCAAAAAATAATTGAAATCAAGCAGAAGGGCCTGGAAGCAGCTGTATGTAATGAAGCAGGTCACACAGCTTTGCAGCTATCAAAATAGCTCTGTATACACTTAGTTAAATGTTTCGGTTTTAGTCTTCACTGTAGTCATCTACCTCCATAGTGCTCCTTATTTCTGGCTGTCAATAAAATGGGAGGGGAGCCTGGGGGCACAGTGTGCATCTCTGTGGGCTTTTCCAGCTGCTGGTGGAAAGACAAACTTGCACAGATGTGGAGAGAAGGGGAGGCTGAGCTGTTCCCCCAAAGCACAGCCTCGGCTCCCTGGTGTTTTTCACCACAGTGCCCTTATTGAAATTTGTGTGGGTGATGTCAGTTTAATAGGCTCAGCACTTTTAGGGGACATTGACAGAAACTAAATTGGAAAAATGCAACAAATGTTAGGTTTTAGCAGAATATCGACTTAATACAGATTGAACAGGGAAGAAAAATATTGCATGGTGTGCAACTTGAACTTCACATTGTCTCATTAAAGACTGCAATGGATAACACTGTCTGCCTGCCTTGCCCTCAGCTGTAGACCCAGCAGATCATTCATGTAAGGAGTAATAATACACCACTCCATGTCACCTCACTGCAACTGCCATGAGGTATTTTGAAGATCTGTTTTTATTACTTACTAAAATCTGCACTCCATTTATTTCTGTGTAACTGGTTTTTTGCTCCCTCCCCACTTTTCCGTGGCCCCACATCTATTTCTTATTCATTTGTTTGACCCAAGTTTCTTTCTTGTATACAGCAGTCAATCCCTTGACATCCTCAGGTCTCCAAACCTGAGTGTGTATTTAGATTTTTTTTTTTCCCTTTTAATGGGGTACCTACATAAAATGAGTCAGAAGAAATATTAGTTTCTGTCAATGAGAAAATTTTGCTTCCTGTCTAGAATAAGTGGATTGACTGAAAAATTGAAAACAATCAACTTAATTTTCACAAGAAAAAGCACTAATTCTCAAAATATGAGCTCAACATTCAATTTGATTTTTCCATCTTGACATGCTTTATGCCATCAACTACCAGTATCTGTTTTAGGAATGTATAAACTGTGGGTTGAGAGCATATCAACACCACCATTAATGTGAATTAAAGTCCATTGACTCTGATACCAGTAAAACACCAGTTAACAAAATAGTACCAAAGGTGGGTTTGTCAGATGGGCAGCTGATGCCTTGGGTGGTCACTGATGAGATGGCCAAGTCTGTGCATGTTTCCTCAGCTGGGGGGCTGCAGGGGATAAGGAAGTTATTCAGGAACAATTAGTTCATGGTTAGGTTTGTGAGGGTTTTTTGGCTTTGTTTGTTTTCCCCCAAAAATGAATTGCTTAATATAATCCTATTGTTTACTCACCAGAGGATAAAAGAGATGGAATTTGCCAACTGTGCAAAGAGTGGGCTTTTGGTGGGAGGGACTTGTGATGTATTTGTGGCCTGAGTCCCACAGTGACTGTGACTGTGCAATACTGATATTTAGTGCTTTCCATTTCCTAAGCAGTAATTCTACACAACTCATTATTTATGTCCAGTAAATGCCAAAAGCTTTTTTTTTTTTTTTTTAAAGAAAAAAGGACTTATAAGTTTGTTCAATAGCCTCTGGAATACTGAGTCTTGAGTGCAGGAAAAGCTGTTTGTCTCCTTTCAGAAAGCATCCAGGTTTGACTCTTCATGGCCAAACTATAATGTGAATGTGAAATTCCACAAAACCCAGAGAAAGAATATTAATAATGTCTCTCCATGTTTCTCTTTTCATGATTGCAACACAAGCACTGAATGTGATTTTCCTGTCTTGAAACAAACACACCAATAAGTCTATCTGGTCTGCCAAGAAAAGATGCAACATCCAGACAGTTCTTTGTACTGTCAGATGAAATGAGGCTATTTTGACTAGTGTTTAGGATATACAACATATGGCATACTGCTGATTTTTGCTTCCAAGGGATCATATTGGATTCACATATCTGATGATATAATTCTAACTGCACCCTAAAAAATACTGAAATGGCAACTCAGCATGTTTTTTTTTGAAGGTGTCAGAACCATAAAAAGTTGTTGCTGGCTCTGTTCCAGCACTTCTTTTATTAAAGCTATTTTCTTAGCTTTTAACTAATCACAGCTGTCTTGAGGACAACAAAATACAAGTCAGGCAGACTGGGAGATGGTTTTGTGCTTTGCCTTTCTGCTCCCCTCAGCAGATACTGACTGGTTTCAGTCTTCTGATATCTGACCTGCAACCTGAAACCCCACCCATGAGAGCAGTGCCCAAACCCTGCTGCCCAGCACTCTGAGTGTTGGGGAAACTTCTGCTTTGGGACTCTCTGCAGAGGAGGCTTTTGGGTGATGCTGAAGCCTTTGATTCCCAATTGCACTGGCATTCAAGGGGCTCAGGAGAACAGCAATCCCTCGCTGCTGCAGCTCTGCTCATGTCACCTCATCAGTCCCCTCTCAGTACTCATCAGAAGCCACTGCTCCTGGGTTTGGGCAGCAGAGAGGTCATGGCTGGTTTGTCTTTCATAAGGCATAGGATCATAGAGTGCCTGGGGTTTGAAGGGACTTTAAAGCTCATCCTGTTCCACCTCTGTTTTGGGCAGGGACAACTTCCAGCAGACCAGGCTGCTCCAAGCTCCTGGCCTTGGACACTTCCAGGGATGAAGCCACAGCTTCTCTGGGCAACCTGTGCCAAGGCCTCACCACCCTCATGGGGAAGAATTTCTTCTAAGATTTAAATTAAATCTGTCCTCTTTCCATTTAAGGTGACTTCCCCTTGTTCTGTCACTACATGATTGCATATTGTGATTCTTTACTAAGATTGCTATTTTTTTAGGCTCAGAAGGAAAAAAAAAAATTACATATATTCATTGTATCTGCATGATTTTCAAGCTAGCTCCATGTTGGTCAGGTTGTCTTCCTTGGCATATAAACAATATGATTTAGGCTATGGTTTAGCCTAAACCTGGACTATGGAGCATGATTTTGTGGTTGAGTGAACTCCAGGCTGTGCTGTATCCTTTGCTCCTCCTGTACCTGTGGATTTTACATGACAAAATATTCAGGGGGCTTGTTCAGCTCTGTGGAGTAGCTGGGGAAGTTTCACAGGATTCACTTTCTTTACCTGAGGAAAACAAACACAACTGAGCAGCAGCTGAGCTGCTGTGTGAATTTTGTTCTTAGAGAGACAGTGGGCACCAGCTTAATACACACATTTGGACTTTTGGGTTGATCCAATGCTCTCTGAAGAGCATTGTACTGCAGCCTGAACTCACCCAGCACATGAAAATCTGGTTTATATAATGCTCTTGTAAAAAACAGATTAATCACTTTAATTAGGTGTCCCTTTCTTTTCTTTTTAAATTCCATCTTGGGGTACTAGGTGTTACACATGGGAACACTTCCCCTGTGCTCTGGTGTTGTTGATCACAATAAATGTTTTTTTCAAGTCACCTGTGTGATCCAGTAAACATACTGTGGTCCTGCCCATCTCTTTACTTGTCTTCTTACACAAATTTCATATTCCTGCTACAGTATTTTCTTGCAGTCTCATTTTCTGTTAGCTTTCAATTTTTATAGGCTGAAAAGTACCTCAGGGAAAGAGCTTGCTGATTGGTTTTTTGGGCCTTTTTTTTTTCTTTGTAAAAAGCTATTTTTATAACCCCTACAGTTTCTTCTTTTTTCAGTGCTTGCTTTTTCAAAAAGAATAGCAAATTGACTGTATCTGAGAGCTGATATGCCTATTTTGCTCATAACTTTTAGCTGCTATTTCCTTAGAAATTTCCTGATGATACATATGGTGTGTATGAACAAGCTGCCCTTTCTGTATTTCCTTTTATTTTTCACCCAAAGGCTTCTCATTCCTAAAATTTTAATGTAAAAACATTCTTTTTTTTGTTTAAAATCTGCCTTATTCTCAGATGATCCCTAACTCTGTTTTATTCAATCATTAAATTATAAGGCATTAAATTATAAGGCACCACCTTGTTATTTCTGTAATTTCCTCGCTGATCCACAAGCACATGACCTGAAAGTGAACTTTCCCTTTAAAGTCTTCTAAAAATATTCCTCACTGGGATCTGCTGCTGCAGTTTGTGGCTGACATGAGCTGCTGCTGTTATTCCTTTGCTCCATTTCAATGTGACTGCAGGAGCAGGACCCACCTGGGTGGGCAAGAGCTGCATCACTTCCAACCCGTGGGTGCATGAGGATGAGATTTTTAATGGATACTCACACCTTTGTGACCCCACTGCTGCTTTCTTGAGGAAGTTTCCTGTCCCAAATCATAAGGGATTTGTGCAGGTTAAAAACATGTTAAGGGAAAATTGAGAATATTTTGTGTGTGTGTATATATATGTGTGTGTATATATATATGTATATGTAAAAGCACAATTTTGCAGGAGCTTTCTCAAAACAAATCCCAGACAATGAGAATGTCCCACTATAAGAATATTATGCTGTAATTTTCTGGGGAAAGCAATAAGACTTGCAGTGGGATATGTGAATTTGGGCCTATGCTGTGGAATCAGGAGTCTGTAATTCAGTTGGCTCACAGGAATTAGATAATTCAGACTGAACTGGTGACTAGCATGGAGCAGTCAGGATTGTTGATTGTCTCTGCAGCTCTGCCCAAGAGAAGCCAAGAATGAGACAGAGATGTCCCAAATTAAAACACAGGCTGGGCTGTGCTTGCTGCAATTTTGAGTTGGGTTGCTTGACATAATTTTAGGAGCATATTTGTTTTTGGGTGTTGTAGTGTTTTTGTAGTAGATTTACCCTGATGTGGTCTCCACACATATTGCCAAGATGTTTTTGAAGTAGCTAAATTGAGTGAGATATATAGAAATTATTCTGAATCAAGCAAAATTCAGTGAGCTGGGCCATATATTTCTGACAAATTTATCTCCATGGAATGTGAGGGTTGGTGATGAGGCAGGCAGATTGTTTTCACATAATCTGTGCATCTTTAATCTGTACCTTCCAGTTTTGAAGCTATATGTCTGCTGGGTCTTAAGAGTTAAAGAATTAAAATAAGTTTTGTTTAGTGGTGACAGCTGTGACTTGAACACCTTAAGCTGGAAAGGTGAGATCATTAAAAAAAAAAAAAATGCAGTGTCCTTATGTCTGCAGTGCTGGCCCTTTGTACATAGTCTGATGGCAATACATAAAAATAATGGTTATATGTGACAGTCTATTTTGAGGAACTTCCTATATTTAGTGACCATTAGACAGTACAAGAATTATTGTTAGACTTTTCTTGTTTGTGCTTAAACAGGATTTGCAGAACTGCTTAATGGGCATTGACTCTTACACCTCTAAAACAGCCACTGCAAATCTGTTTTTTCTCTTTTTGACTTGGCTCCCTTTGGTTTTGATGTTATCTATTTAAAACCAAATCTGATAAGGGATAATGGCTGCATTAGAGCTGAACAGCTGCTTTGCTTGATCTGTCTCCAGTGGCTCTGGAGCAAGGTCTAGGGACTATCCTTTGTGATAAACGCTGCCACAGACAACCCCTAATTTCTCAATCAATTTACCAGTAAGGTGCATGTCAACAGCTTCAGCATTTCCTGGACCAAATACAAGTCTGAGGATGTGTGGCTTGTGAAAAGAGACACAAAGAGCTTAAGGGAGCAAACTACCAGGATCAGTGAGGAGAGGCTCAGTGGAAGCTGATCCTTGCCTGGGAGGGAGAAGCAGCCCTGCAGATGGGGAGGGAAGGAGGAGGAGGAGGAGGAAAGATGCCATTCAGGCTTCTCCTACAGGTACTGCAGCAGGAGCTCTCACTGCTTTAGCAGTGCTGTACCTGTGTGCCATAAATGTGGTGTCTCCTTCATTTACTGACAATTAACTGCATTATTTCCTTATATATTTCATAGTTATCTACACACACACATATATATATATACACACACACTTATCTATACATGGCTATATGTATGTAAAACTGATCATCATATAAAATACAAAAATTCTCTATATAAATATATATATACCTATTTATAAAAATAATAGTTCTGCCTCCTCTTAGCAAGCTAGGGAAAACAAATGTGTATGTCCAATATTTATTGCTGGGAATAATGACCTAAATTATTTTCTTGTTAGAGTTCAGATAGCTTCATTATTATACAGTTTCCTCAGAGCAGCTCTGAAGAGTTTTTTTGTATAAACTGCATTTATTTATCACAGGGCTTGTTATCTGTGCTGTAATTACAGTATGCATGCTGATTTTAGAGAGCGAGAGAACTAAAGCTGTTAAAACAGTATGGATAGGTTAAAAAAAAAAAACAAACTTTACTAATTTGTCTCTCAAATCATGAGGTTCCTAACTCACCAGCTCTCTGTTTCATAAATCATAACTTAGGAGCAAACCAGTTAATTAATAGATGGGGACAGGGCTCACCTCTCCCCCTCCACCACAGTGCAGGGCTCTGCTGCATCACTGGGGAGTGGGAAAGCCTCAGAAGTCCCAGAGGATTTGCTTCAGGAAGCTTTTTGGGCAAACTGAAATGGAAATGTGACCTGTACCATTGCCATGAGGCAGCAGATCCCCTGTACACCCCCCTGTGCAGGGTGCCAGCTGCAGGGGACAGCCAGGCTGCAGGGTGTGGTGGCTGCACCGTGACCTCCAGCCCCTCCTGGCCATCGTGTCCTGCCCCTGCCTGTCCCTTGCCCTCCCTTGGACCTGGTGCTGCTGATCCCAGCAGGAGCAGGCACCACCCTGAGCTGGGTGCCAGCTGAGTTCTGGCTCGTGAAGCAACAGTCACAATGTGGTCTTTGTTGTTGTCCTGTCAAAATTAGCTATAGATGGTTATAAGATGTCCAAGAGGGTTTCTGTAGGCCTAAAGATTTATTTTGTACAATTACAGATTTTTTTGAAACCCAGAGGTTCACCTGATGAAATTAATCTAACTTTGATATTTGATGTTGTATGGTATTGAAGAATTTAGCCTTTATTTATTCCATAAGAACTTTAGGAAGAATACCATGCCAACAGATCTAATTAAGAGGGAGAGCTGCTTTATGTTGTGACATTACAAGATAGAAACAGAATGGAGTATGTGGTAATTAAGGTGCTGATTGCTTTTCCTAAACAAATTTGTGTCTATGGTGAACTTTGAATATAGTCCAGCCTTATTGTTTGATGGAACTTTAAATATACAGCTGTGGCATGATGGCATTAAGCTTGGATTTGACAGTGTAAAAAATATTGACTCTTCTTGTATTAATGCTGTGCTGAAATGTACTTTGCACCAGAACTGTTTGAAATGAGTTCAGTTTGCTAGCCCACTGTAACATATGACATTTTTCTAATTAGGGCAATGTTTAATTTACTGTCTCATGGCTTTTTGAATAAATATAAATTGTCATACTAAAGTGACAGGTGTAAAACCCTGGGTAGCTGTGTTAGAGAGGTTAATTTGCTCTTAATCAAATCAGTTCTGCTTCACTTTCTCACGGGGAGTGAGAGATAATAGGCCTGTTTAACTGGAGATTAGGCAGCCTTTTCCCTGGAATTCCCAAAGGGTTCACCTGAGACTTATTTTGTCATATTCTCTATAAAGATATTTGAATACATCAACATTTAGAGATGTGCTAGATCTACTCACAAGGGAATTTTGTTGCCCGCATTTGACTCAGCAACACTGAAAGGAGACCTAGGACTGGAGGAGCTGTAGGAACGTGGTCCTGTGGAGAGTGCAATATGCCACCCAAGAAGGGACCCATCCCCTTCCCAGGTTTGGAAAAGAAAGAGGGTTAGATTTCCTTAATGTTTTGGTTTTTTTTCTTCTTCTTTTCCCTTATTGAACTGAAAAAGAGAGAAAAATCCTCACCCCATCTTGTATTTTGCAATGAGAAAGTTGTCAATATGTACTGCTTGAGAGCTGATAAAAGAGCTAAGAAACACAAATGAAAATGCCTACCAGTTTGTAGGAAGTGAGAGCAAGGTGGGAATCCACTGGAGGGGTGTGTGAGCATAAGAAGCTTGGTCTGTGGGATCAATAGGTGAAGGCTGGTGCCAGAAGGCCAATTGCTGCAGTGCCTGCCAGGATTTAGGGAAAGGGGCAGTCCCCAGAGAGACAACACCAGCATCCTGCCCAGGGGGTGAAGGAGGAGCTGAACGAGCTGAAAGACATTCAGCAAACAAGCTTGGGGTGTGTTAGGAGAGAAATCCAGTGTGTTACAGAATATCCAAGGCTAGGACTGAGAGCAGTGTCAGCTTTGATTGCCTGCTACATCTGGAATAAGAGTTTTTAGCTTTTGGGGGCAAACTGGCATCTTATTTTATGACCTTCAGTGTAAATAACTCCACTTACAGAATGGAAATGAGGTGGTCTTTAGAGTAAAGTTGTGACACTTCCTTGTCACAACGTTTTTTAAGCAGCCCCATCTTGTCTTTTGCTAGCAGTAAGAGGAATGAAATAACCACCCTTGCATGGCAATCTGTGTGCAGAGGAGAAGCCAGAAGCACAAACTTTCACTGCTCCTTGTGCCTGGCAAGCACAACAGGAGAGCTTCTCACTGGTTTGCCATGGCAGCGTGGAGGGATGCAACACAAGGAATGGTCTTGGTCCTCACTCTGCTTCAACATCAGGGAAAACCATCCTGAACAATGTTGAAGTCTGTAAAGATAAGC
This sequence comes from Hypocryptadius cinnamomeus, assembly GCA_013400635.1. Lineage (NCBI taxonomy): Eukaryota > Metazoa > Chordata > Aves > Passeriformes > Zosteropidae > Hypocryptadius > Hypocryptadius cinnamomeus. The sequence goes on from VYZP01014157.1 coordinate 19,769, forward strand.
ATGTGACAGAGCTGGGTCTGGAATTGCTCCAGTGGGAGACAAAGGAATGTCTTGAACAAATGAGTGCATCAAGGAGAAGCAGGAAAAGGTGATACACTTCATCTAGAGCTCGGAGCAAATTCCTCCCTACATTATTACCCATGAAGAAGAGCCATCTTCTCTTTAATAATTTAGGAGGTAGGAAATTAATCTTTTGTAGTCCCTGGCCATAGATGAATGATGCAGTAAATTGAGACTGATTTTTGCTTGTGTGCATCTTTTGTTCCTGAATTATCACATGCACCTGTGACTTCTTTTCTATTTATTTGAATGGGCTTTGTGTAAGCCAAGTACTGAGAGAAATGTAGCTTTTTTTATTTTTTTACATAACCTATATTGTATGTAAAACAAGCAGATCCTCTGACATGTTTAGAGTCCTATATTCTGGATGTGCTGGGCAAAATAAGAAGGATAGATACTATCACTCTTCTATTATTTATGGACTATAAAGTCTTTACAGTGGCATTGACAAAGGGTTTATAGTCAGTACACAAGCTGGTTATACCATAAATTGTAATGTTATATGATAAACTGGAAGTTTATAGCAGTAGTAGATATCAAAGAAAAAAATGAATTTTGGTTTGAAATGATCTATCATGGGATGGAGTTGCTACACGTTTAAATATTCAACCATTTTTGTCTTCATTTATTTTGAAGCTACTGATAATTCATGTGCTACAGAACAAGGATTTATAGGTTTATTTAGAGACTGTTGTGGGGGGAGGAAGGAACAGACCCTTTAAACTCAAGAACAGCACATTCTGGCGTGGTAGCTGAGAAACACTGATGCAATTAAATTGATTCAAGTCTTTGGTTTCTAGCCCTAGAGATGGCACACAGACCTGTTGCTAAATATTTGGTCTGTTGCTACAGGGCTCCCAACAATGCAATAAAATAGTTGGATTACTATTTCTAGGAATGTAAATGAAGACTACTTACAGCAAAAATGTCTTAAACATAATTTAATTGCTTTGAGTTTACATAAAAACTAAAAGCAGGAAAATGTCAACAAATGTTAGTTCCCTTCCTTTGTGAGTTACATTCCTTTCTTTAGCTAATGATTCTGTAAACAAGAACCAAAATATTCTTAGTGTTTACTTACAACACTTTAATTTAAAAAATCTCATTGCCGTTTTTCCCCTTGCAAGGAATTACTATGTATTAAATTCGTACTCTTTATTAAATTCATAGTTTCTCACTGCTCTTTCCTCTTTTCAGAGCATTTCTAGTGTGTAAATGCTTTACAGATGGAACGGCACTACAAACTTAACTAATAATGTCCAGGTAAAACTAATTTTCTTTTTTTGTCGCTTCTAAACCTGACTTAAAATTATCTCAGTTGGTGAGAGCAGGATGCTCACAATGCCGAGGCCATGGGTTTGTTTCCTGTAGGGGCCATTGGTGTAAGGGTTGGACTTGATGGTTTTTTAAGTCCCTTCTAAGTTAGACTATTCTGTGAAATATAGTGTACCATAGGATTGTCACACTTTGAAAACCATTCTTCTGTCTTTATTTGTGATGTGCTTAACACCCAGGGAAAGCCAGGATTTTGGGAATCTTAAGATTAGACGCAAAACTGGAGGAAAACAGCTTTTTCTGTAAAAATGAGTGTTGCTGACCTGTCCTTGGTGGTGACTGGCTTGTTGGTGAAACAGAGATTTGCCTAATTAAACAGAGATTGCTGTGTTGGGCAATGAGCAGGCTTGAGAGGGGCGGTTCAGGTGAGAGTCCAAGCAGAACAGGAGGGATGGGATGAAGCAGGCAGCACGCTGTGAGCCCAGAGCATCGGGGTGCAGGGCCAAGGCAGCCCCTGGTGGCCTCCTGAACCTCGCTGTGCCCCCTCCCAGAAGGGTTCCCACCCCTCCCTGGGGCTGACAGACTGTTCAGGGATGAGAGGGCGCATGTTATGAAGGGAGAGAGGCTTGAAAGCCTCTCCACCAGCCAGCAGAACGGCATGAGAAATTATGTTCAGGCACTAAAATATGAGCAATATTTGTCTGTCCCTACTGCCAGGGGCCCAGGTAATGTCTGAGTGTATGCACAGCACATCCATGGCTTCTTTCCAAGCTCCGCTCCAGTCTGGCTAGATAATGAATATGCATGAAAAGGGGAGGTGTGGGGTGGTTGTCTGTTTGTTGGTTTGTTTTGGTGAGTTTTTTGTCTAAAGAAATATTTTTGTTTCTGGGGGGAGAAAACCCAACTGCTGTTTTCCCCTGAAGTACAAGTTTTGCACTGTGTACGTTGTTAAAGTACAATGCTAAGGATGAAAAGATGTATCTCCCCAAGCGATTTCTTGAGTTGTTTTTCATGCAACATAACAGTTTTCAATTGTACCATGTAGCAGTCAAGTGGTCTTGTTTATTTTAGTTATGCCTGAGGAATTCTTTGAAGAAATTAAAGAAAAACCAAAAAAACCAGCAAACCATTTTGGGGTTAGACTCCCTGCTTGTTTTCAGCCTCCTCTGATCTTTGACATCCCTGCTAAGAGATTGAAAAATTGGGATTGGTAACATTTCCCCATTTTCAGTGGTGTAAACAAGCACATATTGTAAGGCCCTGTCTGAGTTTTGACATCTGCTTCTTTATCACTGATGCTTTAAATGTGAAATAGTTCCACAGGAATTTCAAACAGCAGAGCTTTGTGGGAGCTTTGGCCACTGTTGCACCCCATAAATGCTAATAAAGTTGGCATTAGTGTCTACAGGATGGGTTCTTGCAAGCTGGGCATGTATTTTAGTCTTTATGGTTGCCACTGCGAATCAGCACTGAATGTTCACGTGGGGTAAAATGATTGTGTACCAGAGCTGGTGGGGAATTGTGGGCAGCTTTGTGTGCTGGGGGTACTGATGGGAGAGCAGCCCTGCACGGATCTGCTCTTCCCTGAGGTGGCCACAAGGGCTGACCCATCACAGACTTTCTAGGGGTCTGTTCAAACCTTGTCCCTAAATTTTCCTTAAGACCCACAGAGCTCTAATGAGCCTTAATTGCTCCAAGCAGCCTCACCTGCCCTTCTCCCATGGCCCAGGAGTGATGTTAGAGCTCAGCTGGGCCTGGGGCAGAGTTTGTCCCCTCCTGTCACCTGCCCTGCTGCATCCCCCTTGCTCAGGTATCTCTAGGCTGTGCTGGGACATGGGGTGGCCTTTGGGACTTGTCCCACCCCTGCCAGCTACAGTGGGCTGGATTTCAGTCTTACAGGAACTGTACAGGTCTTGTGCAGCTTCCCAGATTTGCCTCCTCCCTTGTTCAGTAATGGAGGTTTCAGGCAGCTTTGTAGAGTAGGTTTTTTGGGTTTTTTTTGTTATTTATCTGTTTTCTACTGAAGTTTCTGCCTGATTTGTCTAAGAAGTTGCATAATTTATCTGCAGCTGAAAACTTCTCCCTTTGTACAGCACAAAGAATGACATTTTCAGTTTACTAAAATAAATAAAAAATAGGGGAGGGGAGTGGGGACAGTCAGGGACATGTTTACGTGCCAGTGACTCTTGTTTGTGCCTGGCAGGTAAAAAGTGAGTGAACTGTTAAATTACTGTTGTGTTCCTATATGAGGTCATCATTGATTTCTATGAAATTCTTTAATGCTGTTGCTAACTCTTAAAATCTATAGCAAATACTCATTGGACCATGTATATTTCTGAGGATTTATGAGCTGCTTGTGATTCATTCAATCACAAATACAATATATACCACTGAAATATGACAAATTCTTTGGGTGGCAATTTTACTTTCATATTTCCTGAGCAGAGTATACCCTTGTAAGCACAATACCTGTTTCAATCTATCACTATTTACAGTAAAAAACTAAAAACAAATTTAAGTTTTCAGCCTTTTATGCCAACTAAGATAACCTAAGCCTTTAGTATCTTCCCTCAATGTACTTGCTGAAATGCCAGTTTTAATACAGATACTTTTAGCTCTGGGCAATGCTTTGGTATCTCAAACAAATGCACTTATATTTTCTAGATAAATTAAGGTACTTCCAAGTCTGGACTCCTAAAAGCTACCTGGTTCCTTGTCCTAGTCATGAATATTTCTCCTAATAAATACAATAGGTTCAACTTAGTTTGTTAGTTTTGGGGAGGGCCAAAATGGAAGTGTGTAATAAATCTCCATGTGAGGTGAACAGATGTTTGTGCTGTCACTCTATGTGAAGCTTGCCTTCTGCATGGGCTCTTTGGGAAGAAGAGAAGGGGTTGATGATCTGCTTGTGCAAGGCTGGAGCCCACACCTGAGTTAACTGCGCTGGAGTGCAGCATCCCAAACCACACTGCAGTGACACCTTTCAGCTGTGCACAGCGAGGAGGAGGAGCCTTTGCAGCTGCACAGAGGCACTTGGAGAGATTCTCTCACTTCTCACCCCTCACTTTCCAAGAGCTGTCTTGACTCACTGCATGAGCTATGCAGTTATGCTGTCAAAAAGAAATAGGGACTGTGATCCATACCAGAGCTGTTTACATTTTATTTGCAAAATACCATATTGTTTGATTCAAGTCTAAACACATAAGCACTTAGTAGAGCATAAGCAGAACCTAACCCTGAAAAGACATGATTTTAGCTCACATTTCAAAATGAGAGTAAATGTTTGCCAAAGATATGTGCATGCTATACCTTGAGTGTGTGTAGTCCCTCTCAAGCCTTCTTGTAGTGATTGTGGCTTACATAGCTCAAAGCTAATTTTGCAACAAAACCTTACAAGTGTAGTATTTGGAAAACCAAACCATGCTTACAGGCAGAAATCAATCCTGGCTGTGGAAGGTCCTTGATGCAACTTAGGCTTTGCATCAACAGCTCAAATGGGGCTCCTTCTTGGAGGTAATTTCACAGCAGTGTAGGAGTTCTGCAGTGAGAACAGCCTAGCCAGTACAAAAAGGGGGAAAGAAAGCTTGAGCAGCCAGCTGATGCTGGTCACTGCAAGAGCACTGTGGCAAGCCCATCACACAGAGCTCAGGGACTGCAGGATTCCTGCTCATAGTAATAATCCAACAGTGATTTCAAAACATTTGATTAAACACTTTCTCTTTTTTTCATTTTTTTCTCACTGTCCCTTATTGTCTACAGTTCCTCCTTCCTTCCTGAGGTCCTAAATGAATCCATGACATAACCAAATTAGTTGTTCCAAAATGGAAGCACACGTGTTTTTGTAGAGCTATGGCATGCACAGAGAAATTTATTTGTAAGGAAGAAACTTGTCACCAGGTTTGTCAACAAACCATTCTTGTTCAGACTCTTTGTAGAAATGATTCATAAAAATGAATCACAACTCATAGCATGGATAAGGTAGTTACAGGTGGCTTCTGAACTTTTGTCTGTGTACAAAATAGGTACTGAGGAGATCCAGCTGCATCTTTAAGAATCAATGGCAGGACAGTATGAGGTACTGCACCAGCTCTGAGTAGCAGAGCAGGAAAGATCACACAATCCAGAGAATGGGTGGCATCTGGACCTAAAGTCATCTCACTGAATCAGACTGCTGAATTCTGTACAGTTCTGCATTATATATAGCAAGCTCTTGAGCTGTCATCTTGTTTTTGCAGCATATTAAGTTAATGAATTATTTTTCTGAGCAAATTGGACTGTTGAGGAATGCTTGTAGCACTGATGTGTGATGGTCAGGCTACTGTAATAATCCTTTGAGCTCCAGTTGTTGTTTGACCCACAATTACATTTCTAGTGTGTTTGATAAGAAATAGCTGAGAGCATGAGATTGCAGATGTGTATGTTGCTGGCACTATCATAATTGAGACATACTCACTTGTTTAAAAAAAAATGTAGTGAATGTGCTGAAGCTTTCAACTGCCGTAGCACAAATGCCCTGTGTTTACTTTAAATGTCTGCATTTGCATCTTATGCAACCTTGACTAAAAAATCCTACAGTCTTCATGTTTTTGGATTCTTACTTAGAAACGTTTCTCTTCATCTCTGCTAACCTGCTGCCTGAGGCAGAAAGCAGATTTTGATTCTGTCTGTATTTGCTCATTAGTAGAGGAAGCAAGATCCAAGCCCCTCTTGAGCTGATACCTCAACACGTGTCTGGCCTTAAACTGGGATGAAGGCACCCTCAGCCCTGTGAAGCAAGGGGTAGCTGAGCCAGCATGAGGAATAGATTAGGTTTCCATTTACCCCTCAGGTGAGGGTGGGAGCAGTGCAGAGGTCTGTGTGCTGTCCCAGAGCTGGAGGGAAGCACACAGGCAGCCCTGGAGGCTGAAGCCAAGAGAAGGGGTCTCCTGGCTGCATGGCAACAACTGACTTTCAGCCTATTCTTAGGGGGAAAGAGTTCTGTTGCTGTTTATCTGCCTCTTTGTCTCCTAGACTTGGTCTTATGACCACATGAAATACATGTAAAAGAAAAATTTCAAAGAGAAACAGAAGCCTATGACTTGGGGTAAGCATGTGGTAGAGGAGGCCCAGGGAAAGAATAACCACACCAGCTTGTTTCTGGCTAGGATCAGCAAAGCCACATGTGAGAGAAATACTAGAAGTAGCCAAAATAGCAGAATGCTGTTCCATCAAAAGTGACAATGAGCTTCCAAAACATGTCAATCAGGCTTCATTATTCGTGTAGTTTTGCTGTCTCAGTATCTTTAATACCAAGGTGTACAGTTTAGAAATCCAACCCAAAACCTTGCTCCTTGTGGGTTTGGTCCCTTATTTCTGTAGCTTTTGTGCCACTCTGGGATTGTTCAGTCACTCACACCACCTATGTGTTGGAAGCTTTGCATTGTTTGGGTATTTTCCAGCTATCACCCTCTTTCTACCTTTTCCAACAATATTTAAAAAAAATGGTTATGTGATTTTATTTTACTGCTTTAACAGCCTGTATGAATACAGAACTTGATATAGGTAAGGTAAAATAGAGAATATTTCTCCACAATAAGTAAACAAGTTTAGCTCATTATCTAGTTTGTAATCATTCCCTACTCAGCATGTATGCATAATTTTCGTTGCCCAAATTATCCAGAGGTTAAACTAAAGCTTAGATACAAATAGGAAATAGTTCCCATATTCAGCTGTGCAACTCCCTGCTAGGCAGAGGAACACGTATGTGCATATTTTACAATGGCACTGAGCACACATTTTTCATTCTTTTGAAGTCTCTGTTGGTTTATGTGGCGCTGACCGTGGGCCTTTGATCAGGCTGGCTGTTTGAAATCTCGGAGTGGCTAATAGCTCCTTGTTAGCGAGGGGGAGGAGATGAGCACTGAAGCTCACAATCACAGGCAGTCACTCGGTGAACTCCTGAACTGGAGTGTTTTGGAGTGGTTTTTAAAGCAGGGGTTTGAATTGACGGCGTTTGATGTTTGCACCAATATCAGTGCCTGGGCACAGAGGTGACACGAGGCTTTTCCTTGGAGTGGGTTGTGGGTGGAACTGGAGAAGAGCTCAGGACAGATGTGTGCAGCTGTTCACGCCCACCAGAAAAAATTGGATGTGTTGATCTCTGCAAGAGGAGTCTATCTGAAATATTGTGATATTGAGCATGGGAAGAACCTTCTATAACTGTTCCTAAGCCATAGAACTGCCCACTGCCTACTGAAACCAAAGCTGGGGGCTGCACTCAGCCTCGAGAAGAGGGTAAGGGATGTGCTTAGCATTGTTCTGCAGTGTGCAGGAACAAAATTTGGAGGAACAAAAGTAAATGCTGGACAGATGAAGAAATATAAGGAAATACAATGTTTTTAAGTATCTTTTCTTTAAGATAACCAAATGAAAGTGATAAGTTGTGTATGTAAAATACCTGGGTGTTGTACATGCTGGTGGTTTTGAGAGCTGATGCTGGTCTTCTAGGGAAAAGAAAAGGTGTTATTCAGGTGGCCTATAGATCAATAAAGAAGACTAGTGAAAACTAGCTACAGAAGGGGAAAAGTGACAGAAAATTAATACTTATTTTGAGTAAAATCATTGATAATAATAATAAAAAGGCAAGACTTACAGAAATGAAATTATTGTATACCTTGTATCTCATTATTAGAAGGCTGGTTCATAGAGACCTAAAGTCTGTTGCTGAAATAGGTGGCATGATTTACATGACTGAAATGTTAGAAATCAATAGTTATGACTTATTTAGGAGGGATTTGGTGGGCATGGACGTAAACAACTATTGTAAAAAATCGTATTTCCAAGTCAGAGATACTGAAACAACAAAGTTATCCTGAATGGATATGAATCAGCTTCTGCTCAGATGATGCACTACCCACAGTTTGTTTAACAGTGGCTGAATTCCAAATGAGAACTGGATAATTCCCTTCCTACATTTACTTGCAATCCTCACAGTGGAATAATTTGTGGAATAATTATAGTGGCTAATTTGTCAAATTTCAGTTTAGACACCGCTGCTGGAAAACAGTGCTGGAAAATGGATACTGCTGCAGGTTGTACTTGATTATGTCTATCCTGCATCTAAACATGAATTATCTTGCCCAAGCTCAAAGTGTGAAGTTGTTTGAGCAGTCCAGCTTGCCTTCCTGGGCAAGCTTGGTTTTCCAGCTTTTCAGAAAGGGCGCTGAGTCAAAAGGGAAAAGGTAGAAAGTAATCATCTTTCTCTGAAGGCTTTTTCTGTTTTCCCCCAAGATCTGTATCAGCAAGAGGTGTTTTGCTCTTGGCCTGAAGCAGAGTTTTACTTATTTTTTTTTAATTACTATGTAATCTTAATAAAACCTCAGAAAGTTCAATATCATTAAAACTGGTTTGCCAAAGATTCTCTAGAAAATCTGTCCATTTTATAGACCTTAATTTAATACTAAAGGTATGGGAAACCAGTAAATAGATGCAAGAAATGCTTTAGAGGCCGGTGTTTTCTGCAGCTCTGCAGTTCTCATTATCTCCCCTTTAGCAATGCATCCCATCCAGGACTGTCAGATGAATTGCATCTTGCATCGCACAAGGCATTACCTCTCATTGGGGAAAAAATGTTCAGGAGGCATCCAAGAGTAGTCTGAGAACAAGAGCATCGTTTAAGCAATGAGTAGCTGCTGACTCACCAGAAAAAGATCCTGCAGAGGCAGCTAATTTCCCTGGAGCGATACTTAGCGTTTGTAAACAGGGCCGTGCATCTCCGAGCTGTGCAAACATCTAATCACAGATCACTTCCACACACAGATCACTTCCCTGGGCCACTTGGACTCCTCTGTTCAGAGGAACATCATCTAATCCCTGCTCTGATTTCACTTGTTTGTCTTTCCTTGTAGAAATTGTTCAGGATGGGAAAAGGAAGGAAAAGTCCCAGGATTTTCCATGTTGCTTGGGAGAGTAGGGATCTAACTCCTACTGGACAGCAGAATAACTGAGGTCTTAATTGCCTTTGAAAGTCACTCCTTTAAAATTAAATATTGATCTCATAGGAAATAATGACAGAAATGCCTGTATTTCTGACAAGTAACACTTGTTTATCACTATGAGATGCCTCCAATAAAGAGTGGGTGTGAGAAGGGCGACACAGGTTGAGGGAGAGCTGAGGGGGAAAAAGACATTTGCTCTAGATTTAACTGATATTGCTTTGTAGATTTAATACTTGACTTTTCAACCCTTTGCTAAATGATTCCACGTTATAGATGGATGAATGAAATAGAGTCAGAACTTTCTAGACCTTTTCATTATATTTAATGTCATCTTAGACCAGTGAGCCTGGAAAGGTGCAAAATAAGAGCAGGAGCTGAGTACTTTTTACATAGTTATTTTGATGCTCAACTCAAACTGAACTAGAAATAAAAAGGCTGTTTTACTTTTAAGGTAATCTGCCCCAGATTTGGGGAGGGCATTAGCATGCCATGGTTGGCAAATTAATTATTAAATACATACACAACATAAATGCAAACCCAGGTGATGAATTAGTATTCTTCCAAGTGTGTGTTGATATATATTTATTTATAATGTGTGTCAGTCTGTATGGTGCTACAACCACTGCTTCTTTCCTTCTAATAGAAAGCTCAAATCACCAACAGTGTACATAAAATACAACATTTTGCCTTCTAACGCTTCTCAGTAAGTTCTGCCTTTAAATTTGATGTATTTTTTTAGCAGCTCTGATGAACAGGGCATTGGATTAAGCGTCAGAGATTCTGGGTTGGATTCCTGCCTCAACCATAATCTTTCATGCATTGTTTTGGTTATTAAATGATGGTTAAATACAATGCCTTATATTCCTGAAAATGAAACCTTAGCAACAAATTAATGCATCTAAGACTAGAAGTGTACATGGGTATATAAAATTAAGAACTCCATAGTGTGGAACTGTAAAAATGGAAGGGTCACAACAAGGAAATAGATTAACAGAAAAGTAGTAGTAGGTGGCTTGTAGTAGGTATCAAAAGATGCACGCCTTGACTTTATTCCATTTTCTTCTTCATGAGCAGAAATTGGTAATAGACTATTTTAATACTTTTCAAAAGCTGCCTAGGAGCCCTAGCTACTAAGCCATAAAGGGAATGGGTAAGTCCCCAGAAGGCTTCCTTTCTTTTCTTTTATAAATGTGTAGGGGGAAAAAAGAAAAAAAAAAAAAAGATACCCAGCTTCAAAGTTAGATGTAAAATAATTTTCCTTTATCTATTATCTTGCCTAGTGCAATGTACTAAAGCAGTTTTCTGAATGTTATGGAATTTAATGTTAAACAAAAATAAGCAGAAACAGAAATCTCTTTTAATTTCCCTCTAATTACTTCCTCAGAACCAATCAAGCTGCCAGTCAGGGCAATTGAAGATAGCAAACAGATCAACATTTTACCATCTTTGTTTTTACATACAAAACTTAGTTACTTCGTTCATGGACATAAAAGAGGTTGCTGAATTTGGTTTCAAGCGTAGGTAGCTGATTATTTCTTGAAATAATATTTACATTATTGTGTTTCAAGTTAATTTTGAGATTGCTTTTTTCCAGCACAATAAGTTAATAAAAAAAGCCTGCCAAATCTAAGGGAGGTTCTTTTGAAGACACTGAACAAAATCCTAAATTAAAGTAACAATGATAACACTTACATTTATACAAAGAATGCTGAGTTAAAGCGCCTTTAGAACAAATACATTTCTAAAGATCAGAAATCAGTTTGAAACTGATTTCTCTTGCATTTGCCCTTGTGTAGTCATGTACACATCACTAAAACTCTCACAATTTCTCCTTCTCATGTAACAGAAAGCACGAGCTTAAGGTTTTCAAAGTGTTACCTGCACCCATAGGAAAAGTACAATATATACTTGGATTATTGTATTTCTTTATGCTATTGTATTTCTTTATGCTGGATCTGGAAAGCATGTGATTTGTTTTCAGAGGAAACTGTACTCCTAAATTCCTTTGAAAAATCTCCCTCACTAAATCTGTTATCACCCTAATTCTTTATACAGATAACAAAAGGCATCTGTGCTGTCTTTTCTTTATATGCTTAACATAAATAGTTTGATTAATTCTAAATGACAGGCATGGCAAAAGAAAGTGATATAATGAATCTGTAAATTGAGAGACTTTTGCTTGGGGTTCTTTTTTCTGTTCTTTTTTCTTTTGCATTTTTTTTTCTTGAGTTTGTTTGTTTGGGGAACTTTGGGGGCTGATTTCATTTCCTGCAGATTTATTGAAGTAGTCTGCAGGTAAGGAGGGGAGGGATTTATATTTAAGGTGTCAGTCTGGTAGACAGAAGGAGTTTACATCTTTCCCTGCCCAAGATATTTGTTTCTGAGTTGGATACCTATTGTTTCCTAGGTTGGAATATTTCTGCAAAATACTGATAGCATAGCATTCGTGAAAGTCTCAGAAATGAAGATGTAGGAAGAAAAGCAATGCCTACACAGCACTTCAGGTTTTGCTTAATTCCTTGTGAAATGATGTTTCAGTTATTTTTATTAAGAGCAACAAACAAAACAAAGCAAGGAACTGAAAAACTCCAAAATTCCGAAACTTAAGCTTCAGCCTCTTTCCATTCCCTGAATTTCCAACCCTTATGTAAGGAAAGATGCACTTGAGTTGCAGAAGGATGCCTGAGGCCAGGATACAGCTTCGGGGAGAGGAGGGAAGGCCCTCTGATACTTAGTGTGGTTTTATTGCACATGGACTGTCACCAAGTAATTATTATTTTGTTTTTTAAATTTTGCTTATTTGTGTATAACCTTTTTTTTTCTTAGACAGTATTTGTTCATTAAGTTCAATTTAGTTAAACATTTTAAATAATCTTTTTTGCAGTGTATGATTTTTTTTCATGAAAACCTCATTTTCCTTGCTTACCCTCTCTTTGGATGTGGTTATTTAACTCACTTGGTGATGAGTTCTGCTTACAGACAGAATTACTGAGACATCTGTGGAGAGAAGGTTTTCAAATGGCAGCACAAAAGTTCTTCTTGTAAACTTGAGAATATTTGCATGGGCATGAGAGGTTTCTGAGGGCCCAGAAGGTAAAGCTTTGTTGTGCAAGCTCATGGAATAGACAAAAACTTTCTTTTTCTGCAGCATTGTAGTTTTGTTTCACTGCTTCAAACTGCTATTTTTCTTGGTTTCCAGGTCCTGAGCAAGAACTATAAATGTCACAATATGCTGAGTTAATGAGGGAGCACAGGCTGGGCTCTCTGCAAGACTTTGCTTTGTGGTTTTAAATCAGAAAATCAGAGCTTTAAATTTATCTGAACACAGCCTCCTTTTTGCCTGTGTGGTTTAATGTGGCTTAATTAACTAATGTCTTAAGTGAGGATTCAAGTACCCATGTAGATTAAATGAGCCAATTTAGGATCCTGCAGGAGCTGAGTCCCTCTGAAAATACATCTCTTCTTCCACAAAGGAATACGGAACATTTTAGAGGCTGAATTAGTTTTGTGTGGCAAGGTTTTGGTGGCTGCAGGGGTGGTTTCTGTGAGAAGCTGCCAGAAGCTTCCCCCGTGTCCAGCGGCTCCAGGAGGGACCCACCACTGGCCAAGGCTGAGCCCAGCAGGGCAGGGCAGGGCAGAGCCTGTGGGGTGGCAGATTTAGGATGGGGGAAGAGCAGCTGTGCAAGGACAAACTGCAGCCTGAGAGAGGAGTGAGAGCTGTGAAAGGAACAGCTCTGCAGAGCCCAGGGCAGGGCAGGAGCTGCTCCAGGGGCTGAGCTGGGATTCCCTTGCTGTGCCCAGGGAGGTGCCCCAGGATGCAGAGATCCACCTGGAGAGCTCCACACTGGAGTGGGTGCATGCCCAAATGGGGCTGGGGTCTCCTGGGCAGCCTGTGCTGGAGCAGGGTCTGGCAGGACTTGTGAGCACACTGCAGAGCTTGTTCTGAGGGACTGCACCTGCTGGGAGGGTCCCTGTGCTGGAGCAGGACAAGAGGGTGAGGGGTGATCACTGCCTCATCTGGTCTCAATCCATGAACCTTTCATTATACTGTGATGTTTTCTCTCCCCTGTCCAGCTGAGGAGAGGAATGATAGAGTAGCTTTGGGGGCACCTTCCTCCAGTCCAGGGCTGCTCCATGAGGGGAAGGTTGGTCTGAGTGTGGCTAGTGCTGGGCAGCACCAGGAGTGCCCCTCAACAGGGCCCAGGTACAGCCCCAGACCTGGGCAGGAGCTGCCACAGGCAGCCAAGAACTTCTGGAGAGGGGCTAGGGCTCTCCTGTCCCTCACCTCCAGCACCCCAAATGTCACCTGGGGATCCCTTGAGGAGTGAGAAGCAGAGCTGATGTCACAGGTAGAAGCCAGAGATGCTTTTGTGTATCGATTTGAAGAGTGTTAACCCCATAAATATCAAATAGGAGTTAGAGAGCTCTGACTGCTCATTGCTCTGACTCTGAAAACCTTGGCTAGGCAGGCAACTTCTCAGTTCTTGTCTGCCCACCTATGCCATGAACTGCCTTTCCCTGGATCATGGTCCTGCTCTGCCACACACCAGCCCAGCAGGGCTGCTGCTACCTCTGAGCCCATGTTGTCTGCAGTGTCAGGTGCTGGTCATTGTTTGACATCAGGGGAAATTCACACATATTTTCTCATATGTGTTTGCTTTTACATGATTGAATATTTACTGCAACAGCAAAACAATTTGTTGTGCTGAGTTCTGCACAAATGAGGACACTGCAGAGTCAGACTTAAGTAGAAATTCTTTAAACAGCTAATCCAAAGGAAATATCTTGATTTCCAAAGCTGTATCACACAAGACAAAGGAGAGTGTGGTGAGTACTTCTTAACAGTCACCATAACCAGTCATAACAGACACTGGGTTTAGAATAATTGAATCATTAGAATTAAACATCTCCAAATCAGAATCCAAAGACTTTTCTGGATTTAGCAATTCAGACAATATTACTGTTGAAATAGGAAAAGCATTGTATTATAGGAGCTAAATGGTAAGCTCCTACACACAGAACAATTATAAGTTATTCAAAACCCTTCTGCACAAGGGCATTTATAAAAATGCAGAAGCTCATCACACCTTGTATAGACTCTGAGGCAATTAATGGTGAAGGCTTCTGGAAACAGAAATGAGACTTGATAAGTAATTGCTAGATAAACATTATAGAAATGCTGAGGTCCTGGGTTTAGAAGTGAGAAAGGCTTCTAAATGCCTCAGATGCTCCTGTGAATGTCGCTATTTGTTATATCTCTGCAGCATTTCAGTGCCTAAGTGCCCATTTTAAGATACTTTGGTTCTGATTAAAAAATAATAATGGCTGAGCAGTTGAGATACCAATGTAATTCAGTCAAACTGATGTGAGGCTGAAGAGTTGTGTTTTGATCAGAGTCAAGACTGTCAGTAATCACTTTGTCAACTGGTATTTTAATACATAAATAATAATTATAAAAGCTACTTTTCTGGCTACTGAGGCTTTTTTGTCTGAGTGCTGGTTGTTTGCCTCATGAGAAAGGGGGATCCCAATGCAACCTGGCCTCTCCTCTGGAGCTGGGCTGGCCAGCATGGGACCAATTCCTAGATGAGAAGTGCTTCTTGCTGTTCTTTGAAGGATATGGGTATGATATTTGATTTCTCTTCTTTAAAACTCTTCTTTTCTCCCTGATGAGGAGTGGAAAAATATTTTAAATTTTAGTACTGTTTATGATACAAGAAACTTCATTTTCTTACTGCTTCATTTACAGCAGTAAGAAAATAATAAAATATTTTGGTGGAGAAGAGCGGGTGCCCTTAAAATATTTTTAGGAAAATATTTTTCCAGACCATTAATACAAAGAATCCGCTTACATGGATGTTTATTGTGAATGTTTTTGCATGTAGTTGGTTTTATGAAGCTATTTTGATGTTCCCAAATGCTCCTGCACAAAAGAAAATATTCTCATTTTGTTAGTTACTACTTAGGAAAATGACTTTATACAACTTATTTATAACCTAAATGCAGGGTCATGACTTTATCTTGAATGTTATGCCCTATTGGAGTAGAAATACAGTTATATACAGTTGTACTAAAGCACCAACAGAGGAAAAAAGCCTGTGCTTTCTGTAGGTTGCTATTGCACTCTCTATTTTACTGAGTTGGCTTACAAGACAAAAATGTTCATTCTTTATTTGTGTGAACAGCCAACTGTAGCAGCACCAATGTCTGTAACTGGATTTCATTATGGAAATTCAGCTAAAAAGGGCCACAGGCACAAAAATCCATTAAAATGTTTCTATTGCTTTACATATTCTTCTGTGATAAAAATAGCCCTATATTTGAATTTAAGAAGCTTTAGCCTAAAGGGTAGCAGATGGATATTAAGGAGATTATAATAAAGAAGGGTATTATAAAAAAAAAAAAGGCGGATGGGAGAGAACCATTCTTTCATATTTAGGGAAACCATTTGTAATAGCAAAGGTATTCAGAAAATGTGATCTGTTCCTAGGTAATCAATAATGACTTGTTGATTCTTTTTGTTTCTCTGTGAAGTCCTGACATAAAAATAGGTTCATTTTGTAATAAATTGATACAAACGACAGCTAAAAATTTAGATTTATCTAGGACACTTGCATTGTCACTGTAACAATGTAATATGTGATGAGTGGCTGCCATCTGAGCATATTTTGAAATAAACAGCAAATGCTCTTTGGCTTAGTAAGAGTCTCAGAAAACAGCCCTCAGAAGTTTCTGAGAACATGCAGCTTTTGCCAGTTCCCTTCCCACAAATCTACTTTATATCTGAACACTCTTCCCTATCCCTGCAAATTTGTCCTGGCAAATTTAAAGGGTTTTTTTCAAGTTTCTTGAAAATTTCTGGTCCCTTTGGAGTCCAGACAGAACCATCCAGGAGCCAGATCAGATTTTCTGCGTCAGTCACAGAAGTCCCTCCCTCCTGTGGGCGCACACATCACTTGCACTGAACAGCTCAATACCTGTGTGTTAAGTTTGAGACAAATCAGGCTTAATTGTCGTTTTTTCATAAGGGAAGAGCAAATCTGTGACATATCTGGCAGTTCCCAGGGTTGTGGGACTGCCATTAATGATGCAGAGGGGCAAGGCTGCAGCCCAACTGTCCAGCAGCATTGAACAGTACAGCAGGGTGGCTTTTCTCTTCTTGGAGGCTGGACAGGCTGTGTCCTGCATCCCCTGCCCTTTGGAAAGGGGTGATTCTTGGATTGCCAGGGTTGCTGCATCACTGGGTGTCTGGTGAAAGGTGGAGGAGCTGACAGGAGGGGAAAAAAAACCCCACATGTGTCTCCTCTCAAGCTCTCTGATGTGCTGGCTGGAGGTGGCCCACTTAAGTCTGATGGGATTAGCTGGCTTCAGTGGGCTTGACATCTGTGTGAGTAAGGTTAGACTTTTCCTTCAGTTTAGCTGGCCCTAATAACATTTCAGTGATTGCATTCCCTTTCTCATATTTTCCATGTCTTGGCTGAATACTGTGAGCTGTGCTATAAGGATGGATTTGTTAGATACTCCTCTTGCTCTTTGAGTGAGCCCTGGGACTTTTCCAGCAAAAGACAGGGGAAGAAAGGAACAGGGGGAAAAGGAAACAATTGCAGGTCTTAATAACTAAGAAGGGTTAAACAAAGAGATAACTGCTGCAATGCCTAAATGTTTTTGGCATCTCTTTAATGTGAAACCTTTTCATCTGTTACACCTTCAGAAGTCAGATCTCACTACACTCACTCCCTTTGAGTTTTGTGCTTCCATTTCTGTCTTAATTACCTCTCTCAGAGTGAGATTGCTCTTCTGCCTTAGAGGAGGGGGATTTTCTAATGCAATGTTGTATTTTTTATTTATAAATATATATGTGTATATATATCTAGAGCAAGTCGGATTCAAACCTTTTGTTCTTGGCACTCACCATATGCCACTGTTTAATATTTAATCAGCCCCACCTCATCAGAAATACTGCTGGCCTCATTAGATAATTAATGGCTGCCTGCGTCTCATTTGCTTCAGTTGATACATCTGCAGCCAGTAATTAGAGCAGGAGTTTATTAGTTGCACTGGCTTAGTTTATTTGTGAAACAATCTCTGCTTTGATTGAAGCCGTTGGGATTGGCATATGTGGACAGCCTGCCTCCCTGTTCAGTAGGGCTCTTTTGTTTACATTTTTGCTACAGTTTTGCAACACTGCACATCCTGGCAGTCCTAGGAACAGTTGGTGGTGAAGATTTGCCTTTTATAATTTAGAAGATAATTGGGTAATTCAATGCAGTAAAGCTACTGCAAAGCAATTCTGTAACTTTGGGGGAGGGGTGAGGAGGGAAATCTGGTAGACAATTTGTTCTCTTATAGTTTTCATTTTCTTATTATTATTTTTCAGACATCTTAATACAAATCCCCTCTAGCTGAAGGATATATGGGTATAGCACAACGTGTTTGGAAAGCTTTCAATCCACAATTTTTTATCTTGATATATTAGCTAAGACAAAAGCAGTATTCTTAAATATTGGTGAGTGATCACATGCCAGTGTCAGTAACCATCCTCCTTAATGAATTCCCATCGTAAGCCTCTCTCCTTGGTCTGTCAACTCATTTGCAAGTGTGTAAAATGTACTGTGGTATTTTCTTCTGGCCCTATGAATTTTTGACAAGTCTCTCACTGAGTAGTCTGGAGGAAAACCTTTTTACAACTGCCCACATTAAAATAATGAGATGAATTGTCCCTGCCTCTGAGAGAAAACACCACATCTCATCAGGATTGTCTCTGAAAGGTCCCTTCCTATTATTGTACATTTAATCCTGATTAAGTGGACTTGGGTTTTTTTGGTTTTTTTTTTTTTGTTTTTTTTTTTTTTTCTGATAAATAAGTCTCTAGAGCTCTTTCTCTTCCCCCCAACAGGGTTCTTGTACCAATGATCATCCAGCCAGGCAGAAGTTTGAATGGGGAGCTCTCCCTCCTCATTGCCTATTTTTGTCTCACGTATTTGCTGAGCACTTTGCCTTGGCACTGCCTTTGTGTGCAGAGGTACTGCAGAATTGCACTCTGGAATAGCAGGTGTATGTTTGACAGCCTCTGGCAACACGATGCAAGAGTTAATTGTTAATGTAGGGAAGAATTCTAAGATTAAATCACCTTTACCACTAGAAAAGCAAAATGAAAATTGTTTTATTTTTTGGTGTATTTATTTTCCAAAGGGCCAGGTTATTGAGCCAGCACTGATTTTTTTCAGTGTGGGAAAATGTGTTTTGGGCTGTTGACTGTGGCTCTTCTTTTGTCCTCAGTGAGGACTCTCCTGCAGTGAACATTTCTGGATAAGTCTTGTTCCAAGATGAACACATCAGCTGTGTTTGCCTATGTGCAAGAATTCCTGCAATTAAGCCTAATTTCTCTCATAGTACCTCTTTTATCTACCAATATGTGTGTTCCTGAAAGCATATCCTAAATTTTCTATATTCTGGGATGCTCTTTACTCCTTGTTGTACCTCATAAAACCAGGGGAGGGCAATTGTCAATGATTTTTGCCTTCAGCCTTGCTGCAAAAGAGACAGGTTCTAGTCAAAATTAAGCTACACCTTCTTTTAACCTACCTTCAAACCAGGCAGATTTACTGCAGGTTGGAGGCATCCTCAGCCTCTGGAGTACTGGGTTAGAAGTGATCCTGGCTGGGTTGTTCAGGTGATGACATAAACTCTCTGACAAGACTTGGGGCTGGCAACTCCCCACCCTCGTTCTCTTCCTGCACGGGTGAAGTGTCTGTAGCTGTCTCTGCTGGGAAGCCTTATTTCCTTTCTTGTGTGCATCTGGGTGTGTTTTTTATTGTTTGGTTTTCTTCCTATTTTGCAAGCCACACTTTGTATTTGAGCCCAACTACCTCTCTCATACAGCTGGTCTATTTCCCTGATGTTGAGAGATTTAACCCTGGTGAGGACCTAGAATTTGTGATAACCACATCTTTAAAAGACTGGTACCAGGTTGCCTGGCTGCACAATTGGAAGGGGAGTCAGCCAGCAATAGTTTTACTATAGCTCCAAGCAATGGTTTCCTTATCACTCTTCAAAACATTAAAAAGTCCTTTCTTCTACTAGATAATCCTTTATCATCCCTCTGTAGCTCCACTTAGCCTACACTGGCAGATTCAGTGTGTTTTGACAGTTCTGACCTGATGAAAAAGCTTGTGCTGTGTTTGTAATTGATTGTAGCCATAAATGGCTCACGGACTCTATTTTGTTTCTGTTGTTCACGGTGTCACTTGAGCTTTTTGTTTGTGTTTCTCTGGTTCGATTTCTCCACAGTGAGAAGAGCTTTGCAGAAACGAGTTTAGAGTCTCATTCATAAGGTGGTGTTGGGCTGCCTCTGGGAAGAGGGCAGGAACGAGAGACAGTCTGCAGTGTTTTCTGATGCAGAGCAAGAGGGAAATGATGGCTGCTGTAATCCAGGGGGATGCACAGGCTGCCTGGACGCTTGGATCAGACCAGTTGGTTAACAAGCACTCCTTCCTTCAGACTTTGCTGTCACTGCTTTTGATCAGTTTTAAGTCCTCATCCTAATAATGGTTAACTTTTGCTTTCCCATATTACTGGCACAGGGGAATCTACCAAACCACATTTGGGTTAAATTCCTAAATGGCATTGCTAGATATGCCTACACAACTAATTTTAACATGCATTTGGCTAGAACAGGAGGGATCTATGTGTATTGCCTGCACTACTGCATGGATATTACATAATCAAGTTAGTTATGTGTTTGCAAAATTTTCCAAACACCAATTTTTTCTCTGAATCCTCCCAATGTCTTATGAAGGGTGTTTTAAATGGCTGGTTTCTGAAAGCTGGTTATTTAATGGTGTTTTATTCAAAACAGCATTTGGGTATTTAAGTTCTTAGGTTGCCCTCAGAAATTGCAGTTATATGTTTTGAGTGCTAAACCTGAAGTTTGTTTTGAGTTTGTGTCCATGATTACTTTTATAAGCTCAGAGGACTCATTATTGTGCATGCATTCTGCTATATTGTGACAATTTTTCACCTTTGCATGGTGAAGTGCTGAAGTTAAAGGCAAGGACATTTGTTAACCGAGTCTTCGGAGAGCCAAATGTCTTTTTTTTTTTGTTTGTTTTNAGAGCCAAATGTCTTTTTTTTTTTGTTTGTTTTCTTTCCACCACTGACACTTTATGGAAGCTTACCCTTGCACACCATCTCTTCAGGTCTGGAAAGTGTTATTCAACCATTTAATACAGAATTTACAAGGCTAGAAAGCAGTTCTTAAAAAATCATTAGAAAATGAAAATTTTGCAGACTACCACAGTCTGTTAGACAAGTCATTTAAAGTAATAAATAGGTGAAACCTATTCTCACAAGCTGAATTTTAAGAGAAATTTATCTGATATATATAATAGTGAAAGAGACACTGGCACACACACTACTTTGCAAGATGATGAAAAGTTACAATAAATCTCCCTGTGTATGCCTTTTCTTTCCCCTTTAAACATTCTAATGTCATTGTTGTCAGGTTTCTATATTCAGAGTCTATCTCCTTTCAGTAATCTCGGGCTCGCCTGCTCTCCGAGGGACACAATTATGTTAGTTCCAAATAAGGGCTCTTTGATCTCTTTTTATTCCTCCTTTGTTTCTGCACAATGAAAGCGAGAGGAACTCAATTAAAGTGACTTAGTCTGGTCTCTTGACAGAAATTGTTACAAGTAAAGGGTTTGATTCTCTCCTCAGTTAAACTGGTGTTTTGCCAGTGTAGCTACATTGACAGTATCAGAGCTGCATTGATGGAGAGCTGCTGCAATGGAAGAAAGGATCAATCCTCGAGTTTCTCCAAATAGGCCATTTGAAGGAACGACCACTTTCTTTTTTCTCAGCTGAATTGAAAGCAATTTAATTGGCTTTCAAAGTAGGCTGTTCAGTGAAAGAAACCCAGACTGAAGGTGACCATGATGGCAACACGAAGGGGAGACACGTCTTGTGATGAAACTTTGTTTTGCATTAAAGTCTGGTAATCCTTTAAAAGCCAATTTTAAGAATAATGTGCCCGTGGCTGGCATTGTCAGACTTTAAACAGGGGTGCTACTCAGTATTTTCTCAGAGTAAACTCATGTCTTAAACTCCCTTACTGCACAAAACATGTTTATCATTTATTTTTTTGAGAAAGGCATGAACTTCAGGTAGCATGCACTCAGCTTGTGCTTTCAATCCAAATAATATTTGCCACCCTCAATATATGTTTTAAGTCTTAAGTCAGTCTGTCTCTTGAAAGATCCAGAGATTTGCTAGAGCCTGCAGGGATTATGAACACATGGTAATTGCTACAAAATGAGATCCTTCTATTGATAAAATGGAAACTTTAAAGTTTACTTTGTGTTGCTGTTCAGAAAGCAAGTTCAGGACAGCAAAACATCATTGGAAACTTGAAATATTCCACTGAAGACAGACTACATGGGCTCTTTACCCTTTGTGAAATATAGTCATCAGTGTTTTGTAGAACTCTTGGAGTTTTTTGGCATAATATTTGTCTTTCTATACATTTGAATAGACCATTGTGGTTATAAGAGATCTGTTAATACCATAACCAATATTGAATACTGCTTCTCGTTTGCTCCTTTTATTTTGAGAGATTGTTTCCTAGATGAATCCTGTGAAGGGTTTTTTTCATTCAGTGGAGTTATTCCATGCTCAGCTGTGCACCAGCCTTATTCATCCTCTAATGCTGCTGTGAAGTTTGTGGTCCTTGGGTTCTTCAGCTTGTTAGAGGATCCTTGTCAAGCTTTATTTGGGAAACAATCTGATTTGGCTTCCTTTTCACTTTTGTCAGGATTCACTTATTCCCAGCATGCAAACTGTTTAAAGCTGGTTTTCCCATTAGCCCTCAGAGGTATGAGAAATGCAGTTCATACAGTCAGGTTAGTTACTGCCTCTGAAGCCTCTCTTCTCCTCTGCACCTATTTCCCACTCCTGGGTTAACCCTTTTCTCAGCAAATGTTGTCCTGCTGCAAAGTCCCATTACACTGCTTTGTGAGGTTTCTGTCTCAACAGGAGTAAGGGCACATTTTCTGACACAGAATATTGTGATAGTAGTGGAGATTGCTGTCAGAACAAGGTCTCAGAGACATATTCTTTGTTTTTCTAAAATAATTCTTCACTGGTTCTTATGCTTCTAAGCAAAAAGAATGGAAACAAAGGCAATGTGTTTGTTACTCAGAAGATGGAAATTACAGGCAAGCAAGAGATGAAGGACAAGCTAAGAATGCAAGTGTGGGAGGTATCGCTTTGCTCTCCAGTGTCACAGATAATTTGGACTTGTCTAGAATGGATCTAATGATCTTTGGGATATTTGATCAATTCTTATTTAAGCAAATTCCCTCCTTGAATTTCGAGGTGATTCAGTGATTAGGGAATGCTTTAGACATCTCTATTTCCTTTGTGCTTTTTTTCACCACAGGAAATTTTTTAATGCCAAAGAAGA
>VYZP01014158.1:2802-18484 GCA_013400635.1 Hypocryptadius cinnamomeus
GTCATTTACTCCTGCAGATAAATTGACTCATCAGCCACAAAACTGCCCTTTGGCTGTGTTTAGTCATCATTATTGAAGGTACAGACATGGCAGGTGTCACGCATTTCAAGCAAGTACATTTAAGCGACAGGAAAGTGAACTAGCGCTGAATATTGCTACTGAGTTATGCTACAAAACAGAAAAACATTGATTCAAAGGATAAAAGAAATCAGAGAAGATAGCTGGGTGGGTGGATGGGTATAGCACACCAATAATCCCATCCTGCTACAATAAAAAGATGGGATCATCTAAATAGAAGATCAAGGAAGAAACTCAATTTCACCTTCAAGAGGACAAAGGCTTTGGAAACCTTATATTTAGCCCCTTCACAGTATAAATATGTCAAAGATAATTTTCTTTAAACATGCTGAATGTTTAACATGTTCCATAAACATGTTGAAAAGATAATGCTTCTTCCCTTTCTCTGAAGTTTTAACTCTTGAGGTGAACATTCTCCTTCTTGACTTGGAGGGAGAGAATGAGGTACCAGATATTATCCTTCTAAAGACAAAGAGAGCTGGAAATGAGAGAACATAAAAACTATTTATTATTAATGCCTGATCAGTTTGTTCAAGTATTATTTAGCTTTTGAATATCTGTTTAATGTGGCAGTTTTTCTGATTATTTGCATGACTAATGATGTTAGCATGACAGTCTCCAACATCCAGAGATGGCATTAACCACATAGACACACTGTTTTGAGCCAGGTTGCTTTTCAAAAGGTTATTTCCTTGGGGAAAAAAAATTGTATTTGCTTTTTTGAAGTGCTCAAATGACTGATGAAACTAATTCAAAATAAAGTTACAAAGGTTCAGGAGAATTTGCAAGATTAAACGTGCCTTTTGTTAAGTACTGAAAGCAGAGCAAACCATATAAAGATGGGAGAAGCTTATCCAGATCAGCCTTAAGGTATCTTAATAAAGCTTGAACTGCTGCAAATGATTAAGCTAAATTCATGCCAACATTCTAATGGTTCTGCATATTAGCAATGTTACCTACTCACAAGATTGAGGAGGGATTATTACCTGACATTTTCATGTCCTTCCTGAACTCCGGAGTATGACAGCTTGACTTAAAAGAAAGTTATCTCTGTCAGGAGAGGATGAAATAGAAGTGACAAATACTTAATCAAGCCAGAACCTGGGATGCTGAATTGGGGCTGAAGGTGATTATAGTCACTGGTGATGGAACTTTATCCACCTATGTGTTATATCAGTGAAAAATAACAAGTTATTCATTTGAAATTTGTGAAGTGATTCTTTCAAGAATCTTGCATTATGACAGAGGAGACATTTACTGTATTTCTAATACAAAAAGGCTGAACATCTCTGCTTGGACTTGGAGAAGCATCTTAACAAGAGATAGGAAGAGATAATGAGTTGAGAGGACATTCAAAATCAGACCCTGAAGTGCAGGTTCAAGCTGAATCAGGACCAACATACAGATTGCAAAATTTTTGCAAGCTCTTTCAAACTTCCTTGGCAAAAATCCTATCACATGAACTGATCATATGCTTTTTACATCTCTTAATTAGCAGCAATCATATGAAATTAAGGAGTTCTGTGAGGTTTCCCACATTCAATAAAAAACATTTCAAGAGAATGGCTACTCCACTACATTTGAGCTAGAAAGTAGGTAACTCCTGTTTCTGGATCCAGTTATGAACACAAAAAAGATCTGTAGTTTTTACTGAAGTGCTGGATATTAGAAAGAAACAAATAAGTGCCTATGGGGATGTCTTTTCCCTCCCCATTTATTAGTAATTTCCTATAAATCTACAGAATAAGAAATATCTGAGGCATCCTTCCCATGTATTCAAATTCTGTATCTCTGTGTTTGGGTGATAAAGATCAAATATGTTCCTATGTCTGACTAGCTAATGGACACTGAGGCTGGCACAAACAGCATTTGTTTCATGTCTTTTCTTCCCCTCAAATATGCCCATCAGGATTTTCTAACCTGGCTTTTTTCTGTAATCCTGCCAAAAAATGCAACTCCTGCAGCTCACAGGAAATCCTGAGTGGTATATTCTGACACAAAACTCCAGCTGTAGGAAGTGGGTGACCTCTCCCATGTAGCTGGAGTGCTGCTGACCAGATGACTCAAGGAGGAAACACAGTGTTGACACAGACATGCAATGCTGTTGAAAAGATTTTGTTTAGCAATTGTTTATTTACTCAGGAACTTGGTACCACATTAGCACCTTTGTTCTGACTTGGGATTCACTGATTATTTCCAGAAACCCCGACTGCTACCAGAGTAACACCCTTAGCAATGCTTAAAAACAAACATGCATTACAGAAACCCATATACAGCCGGGTTGGCTGCTGGATAATTCTGCCATGCTGCATTTTTAAAGAGAAAATGAAGCTGGGGAAAAAGTCCAGGGGTTCAAAACATTTGAGCCACGAGGTTTTTATTGTCTTATCCACCAGTAAACACCTTCATCTAAACTTATCTACCGTGTCACTTTGTCGACTGGAATTTGGCACAAGAGTGTAGGTGCAATAAATCCCTGTTCACCAAGTCATAATTTGTGAGTCAGTCATTGAAAGGCTGCATGTTTTAAGCCATTCAGTTTGTCTTTCTAGTGAGGTGTAGGTGTTCCATGTGTTCTCACGGCATTTGGTAATAAGCCACGAGACAGAGATGAAGGAAGCTAAAGAGGGACTCTAGTAGGATATTGTAAATACTGTGCCTCCCACTCGAGGATGGTTGTATGTGTCACTATGGGAAGAAATATTTCATTGGTATTCTGCAGGCATTGCAGGAAAATGCTACTATTACAAAAGCCTGGATCATAAATATGGAGGGGGAGGGAGAGAAGGGTTTGGTTCTCACTCTAAGTCTAAAGGATGTTTCTAAACAAAACTAGACAATAAGGAAATACTGGTCTGATTAAAGCCTATTGATGTGAACTGAAAGATTTCCATTTGTGTCAAATGATGTTGGCCCTGCTCTTTTGTGATTCTGTGCTGCTTGTTTGCTTTTTTTTTTTTTTCTGGAACACAGCAGCAAAATAATTTTTCCATTTGAAAAGCATTCCTCTCTATCATATTTTAGAAAACATGGGGTTCAAGCGACAGAGGCACAGCATTTCACCTTACCTAGAAGGTGCCCAGGGGAAAATGAAGGCAGAGTGGTCAAGACAAGCAGTAGTAGCTTCTTATCATAGAGTTTTGGCTGTCCAGCAAAGCATGAACACTCAATTTTATTTATTAACGCAAAATTTTAACAAGGAAAGAAAACCAGACTGAGCCTTTCTCAGGGGTATGAAATTAACCTATGGAATGATCACATGGCCATTTATGTGCTTGTACAACTAAAATTAATGTGGCACAACATACTTTTTTCCTCTTCTGCTTGGCTGAACTTTATTTTCATAGCAAACATCAATTAAATATGAAAGATCAAGCCAATAAACTGTATCTAGAGCACTCTGTGATTATTTGTAGAAATCAGTATTCTCCCTATAGCAAACTGCCACTTTCTATGAGACACAGCAGAACTCAAGCTTTCTCAAAATAAGTTGCCCACAGAAAATTCTATAACATTATTGCTTCTTTTTTGTATATGTAACTTATGAAAGGGAAATACCTCATATTTCACGCTACATGGGCAAGACTTAAAGCAGTGATACTTACATTTCCTCAGACAGTCCAAGTAAAGAAGGTAACATTTCCTGGGTTTTTATCTCCTATCACTTTTCCATGGCTACATTCTCTTGCGGCTAGGAATGCTGTCCTCAGCTGGGGCTCTCCTTTTCTACAGAGGCTGCAAGTTAGAACAAAACTGCCCTGTGCCAGGAGCATATTCCAAGGTAAATAACTTGGAAGAATCAGGCTGATAGCTTTTAAACATGTTATGTTAATTATACCACTGAAAAGGAAAAGCATCGGGCAAAGTTTAAAGAAGTTGTGTGCACTAAACTCATTGCCATCAATGAGTGCATTCAAATAATGGAATAAGTCATCAGTGAAATAGAATAAAATGAGGATGGAACAGGTAGGAAATGTCCACATTCTTCTGGTTTCCCTGAGCATTTCTGTTGAGATAAGATAAAATACCAGTTCCCAAGCATCTTGATGACAAACCCTCTTCAATTTGTCTACTGAAATCTAGAGATCTAAGTTAAAAGACTGCTAAATATCATAATTACCACTTAAAACTTAAGACATTGTTACAAATATCGTCAAATGAGACTTGATGCTGTTATGCTGAATTGGATCTGTGTGCACCAGAAGAAGCCACAGCATGGGCCATCTACTTATGTCAGTTTAAGATGTGCCTGTAAAGCCACAAGCTCATGATAAATTGATTTGCTGAATGTTAAATATAAGCCCATCTACAACCTGCCCCCCTCTAACTGAACTGAATTAAGACAAATTAGTCTGACTTGTGTCTAGTCACAGGCTCTGAACACAAAGGCAACTGTGTATGCAGTGGAGCAACAGCCACCAGAGACCTGGCAGATTTCTTGGTCTGCTCCAAAGGAGCAGCCAGCCTGTTGATTAACCTAGGTAGCCAAAGTTTTATTAGTGAGGGCTGGGAGAAGAGTCTAATGACAATCAGTGTCTTGATCTGCAGTTATTTGTTGGAATTTTGATCTGGATCTTCCTTGAATAATTTTAATTGTTGAATGTCTTGTGTGAAGACTGGGAATGTCTGCAGGGAACACTGCTAGCTTCCTTAATAGTCCATTGAATACTTTTTTTTTTTAAATGATGCACCTAAAATTATACAGACAAGAAAAATAGATGGATTTTTGTTTGTTTGCTTTTAAAAGCAAGAATGAGCCTACATAATGCGGAATTAAAATATTTCCCTGTCTTTAGTGATTACCATGGTCCGATCTATAATTGCAAAGAGAATCAATCCAGGCTCCCTCCAGCAGTACTCCTGAAGGAAGATATCCCTTTCCAAAGCATCTGCATCTACTATATAGCTATAAAGAATTACACAACTTGCCAATAGATATGAGATTTCTATTGGCATGCCTTGTTCTATTAGATGCAAATAGGTTTTCCATTTACAGGGCACAATGAGATGAGATAAGGAGAGATTTGCAGACACTAAATCTCCTCACTAATGGGAGGTTAAAGCAGATGGTGGGCATTTGAATATAACTTTCTGGAGCAAAAGACTTTATTTGATTTTTCTTTTTTTAACATGGTTTCCTGCTGGAATTGTGCAATTTCTCTGATTGGTTTGTCAGGCTGGTAATGGTTTGTCAGGCTGGTAATTATTTATGTTGGTTTTCTATCTCGTCCATAATACATCAGTAGCAAATATGATTAGGAGTAAGCTTTCAATACTCACTTTTTAAGCGTTTGTTATTAATAAACAGGGAGATTTTCATATCTTCCACCTAGGAAGCATTTAACAAACATTAATTACATTTCCAAAGAAATGTACCAGAGTTGTGAGGTAGATAAAGATCAGGAATTTACCAAAAAGCAAGGAGACTTGTTTTTTCCTCCCACTTAGCACTAACCAGTGTAGCCCTTGCTAGTGTAACACGGGACACAGAGAAAGGTATTCATCTGGATCGGGGGTCTCAGGGACTTTAGTGTGCTTTCCTCTTGAAATATGAGAAAGAAATTCTCTTAAAGAGGCATATAAAGGACACACCCTCAATCCCACTGAAATATGATGGAATCTTGGTTTAAATTTAAGTAGGACAAGATTTTGAGATTAAAAGGGTGGAATTCATCACACCTATCTTCAATACTCTAAAGCTGTCAATCATACAGTCTTTCCTTAAGGCTAGGCCAATCTTAGCACCCAGTTTTGAACCCTTTTTTAGGGCAGGCAGAAGGTCTTTGTGTAGGTGGTTCTCCCTCAGCTGACTCAGAAATACATTTATATGAGTACCTTACCCTACACACTTTTGACTAACTCAAGTTACAGAATGTGAATCCCACCCTGAGTGGAGTGCACATGATAGACACACCTCCTAGCAAGCAGCATGGCTGGGATAGGAATTTATGATTTCCTTTTTCTCGGTCCTACATTCAGTAAAATGTGTTATGAGGCACTAAATTCTTACGCTAAAGACAATAGAGAAACTGCATTATTTTATTCCTTTCCATTCTCTGTGAAAAAAAAGAAATCATACTGAACCACCAGAAATGTAAAAGAAATAAAGAAATCAATGTAACACAAGACCACAGAGTCAATGTTATTTCAGTCAGTTGGGAGCAGCACAGCTCTGGAGACCCCCAGGCCTCTCTGACCTGCTCTGTTTGCCCTGTTGAGGCCGGCGGAGCTCCCAGCAGAGCCAGCGCGGAGGGGCGGCAGCCTTGGGAGGGAGGAGGGCAGGAAGGAACGAACTCCATCAGCTCCTTGCTGCAAAGCTCCTGTGTCGTAAAGCCACATCCAAGTGCCGCTGGTATTTCCTCAGCCACCAGCTGCTTTTACCTCATAAAGGGCCTTGATTGCTTTGTTCGCATAGCCCGGCCGATTGCTTGGCACGCCCATTATTTTTAACGAGGATTGTTATTTTCTTTGGAGCCAGAACATCCCTGTTGGCAGCCACTAACACCTTTCAGCCTGTATCATGCTAACACGTAGCCTTTAAGCACACTGTAGGTGTAACAGGCGAGCACAATCCTTTCCTCAAAATCTGTGCACCCTCACCAATAAAGGGTACGAAAATCTGCGTGCGGCTCACACCCCGGCTCAGGACGGTGGGAATGAGCGCAGAAAGAGTGAGCATATACCCAGCTCCTCCAGTCTCAGGGGTGCCACAGAAAGGCAGGAATTCATGTGTGCTCTGGGCCTCTCGGATAATGAACATTCAAAGAGCCTTGCAGAGGTCAAGCTTCAGGGCAGGCGAGTTCACAGAGATCGCAGAGTTTACATGTGCTGTGTTAGAGAGTGCTTTCCTAACATCTCAAACCTCTCTCACCCCTGTACCAGGGCCAAACCAAAACCAGCCAGAGAGGCTGAGGGACTGAATGTGCGGCCCAGAAGTTGGGTGTTTGTTGCAATACAATTTCAATGGAGGCCAGAGGAGAGTGCCTGGCCCAGTCTTGGCCAGACAGCAGCTCCGGGGTTCGGGCACTGCTCCAGCTGAGAGCAGGGACTTGCACTACCACGCTCTTGGAAGTGCTGTAAGTCCTGGGCTATTGATTATTCTGCAGGCTTTATCCTCACTGTAAAGTTTTCCTTTTGACAGATGGGTTTTTTCTTTACGATGAAAACCTCTCTGTCAAAAAACTCCCCACCAGTTCTTTCACTAAGACAATCAGCAACTCGTCAAAAGAACTGCGATAACCCCAAGCCTTAGGACTGAATTGCCTTAATTATATATTACACTTGATAGAGCAATCAGAGTTGCTTTGATTTCGGTTATGAATAGGTAAGATCTGTGTGAAAGATTTAAAAAGTCACTCTGTGCCTCTTTTTTCCCCTTTCTCTTTTTTTTTTAATTGACATTACCTTGACATGCTCATGTAAAGTATCATATTCTCTCCCTGGCATGACTGAACTTTGCTGTTCACAGTTTTATCACTGCAGTGGCAAATATTCTTCTTAGTTTAGAGAAAAAACTTGGCAGCAAAGAAAAGGAAAAAAAGGATTTGGAGCACTGGCTCTGGTTTAGGTATTTATCTTGACTTTAATCTTCAAGCTGAAGTTGCTGTTCTCCTTTTTGTCCTCGGAACAACAACAAAAAAATATTAGAATACAAAATATTTATATTTGATTTTCAAATCAAATTTAGATTTTCAGTTACCAGATACATTGCTTTCTTTGAAAACAGCTTTAGTCAGTTCCTATGATTTGACTACAAAAGGATATGAGAATGCCTCTGTTCAACAGGGAAAATAAGATTAAAGCCCTTTATGAGAGAATGGTAGGTTCAAGGTGGTAAAGCATCATGATTTTATACCAAACAGAAAAAGCATTATCTCTAGGTCACAGTACTGACTAGCAGCCTGCAAACCATCTCTTTGATACACAAGCCTGGTTTTAGTTACAGAAACACCAAAAAACCCTAAAAAACATTAAAAAGAAGATATTGAAGCATCAAGAGAATGTTAACCTGACAGCAGCCAGTATCTTGAAAGTCTATTTCTTAGTTGTGATATTTACAGGCCAGAATTTCAAAATTGGTCTCTATTTTTGACTGTGTGCAGTTTGCAGGTGGAAGTTCAGCATGTAACATCATTCTGGGGTTTACCTTTCCTCTCTCTCTCCCTCCTCTTGTACCACCTGGGTGCTCATTCTTCCATGATCAGAATTTCTGAGACTCAAGGCTGATGTTTCTCATTTGGAATCCAGGTCTTATTGAGTCATGTTCAGTGTGTAAAATTATGTCTATGTAATTTTGCCTTTAACTGAGCAAACAAAAAGGTACAACAAGATCATTAAAGATGAAGTTAGCAGAATCCAGACTGACAATAACATAAATTTTTATCAGTACAAGCAATTAAAAATGAAGGACATTGCCAAAGGATGTGGTAAATTCCCTGCCCCTTATCATCTTAAATATAAACTGGATGTCTTTCTGAAAGATTTTCTTGATTTCAGCCACAAACTGGGTTTGATGCAGGAAATATTGAACGACATTCTACAGTCAGTGTAAAAAGGAAGTTGGGTAATAAACTAGATTATTATAGCAGTCTCTTCTGACCTCAGAATCTCTCCAGAATCTATCTCTACCTTCAGGACTAATTTATTAAAAGCCTGGCTGGCTGTTGCAGGCAATGAAGTATTGCAATACTTCAGGGGTTCTGTGAAAAAGGACTGTTGCCAACATTGCTGACTGCAGTCAGCATTTTCTGAAGATCATAGGAAGTGAAAATACAAAATAAGCATCCTTCTGATTCATGTACATTTTCCCCAAAATGCTTGCTTCCAAGTATTTTTCATTATCCAGCAACTGCACACCTTAAAATTTGAAATAAAATATTAAAAATTAATAACTTCTACTAGCTTATGATGTTTCTTCTCTGTCACATAAACTAGATGTCTAAGAAATATTACTTCTGCACACTAAGTAGGGATGCAACTCTGGCTGTGAAGAACTTGTCTATAAAAGTCTGCTTGCCAAGAAGCACAGTGTAATCTGAAAATACTAAAAGAATCAGCCAACTAGAAAGCTATCAGTACTATAAATTTGAATTTTCATTCAGTTCAAAAATTTTAAAAAGTAAAGTCTCCAGGGCCTGATGCCAAGACACAGTTGGTTAAGTTATTAGACAGATCTAGGTCCAGTGCTAACACCATACATGGGACAGTCTGCTCTTGCTGCTGGGTTTGGTACGTCACTCAAAGGCTGACTTCTGTAATTTTCACATTTTGCTAATAAATGGGACAAATAGCATTTCTCATTTTTGGAGCCTCAGAATGTCTGCTGCAAAAGGTATCACTTTTTATCCTCCTCGGGCAAAATGGTTGGGTAGGTAACCAACTTCACACCTCTGTGAAAGAAAAAGACAAAAAATATAAAAGGAATCCCATTTTTTTTTCTTGAGATGTCCTCTCTAAAAGAGCAGAAAATCTATTGTTAAAATAAGTCAGCTCAGTACTTAATCCGTATGAAAACACCTAGAAATCTGGGATGACTATGGAGAAGTTCTATACTGTAACCTTCTGAAAAAACCTTGAGAGGACTCCTCTTAGAAATTTTCTTGCTTTCTAAGGCCAGAGACAAATTGACCATAAAGATATGTGGGGCCTACCAGGGCACCTGCTCTGGGACCCCTTTTGGTAGCACAGTTATCCTGGAGGTGTGAAATCAGCCCTTCTGTTCTCCCTTACCAATCCACAAAAAGCATATTATGTCTGTGTTGAGCTGTGCTGCTTTTTTGACTCAGTTAAGAAGGGAAAAGGGAAACATACTGTATGGAAAAGCATTTAAAAATAATCTCTCCCTCATTCTTTACAAAATCTAGAGTTGGCTCTAAGGAACAGAGTTTAGGTTTAGACTCTGCAACAGAAGAATGTGCCCTTTTGGCACCTTGTATGACTTTCTCTGAACCTTGCTGAGCATAAATCCACTAAACGCATAGTAATGTATTTGGAGGGGGGAAAAAAATTAAAGATTTTTTTCAATGGTGCCTGCGTGGGACTATAGTTAAAGGAAAGTCAGTGGTTCTTTCCATATGCTGAATGACATTCAAGTTCCAAATGAGCAGTCATTTTAACTTTAGACATTCATCAGGAATGTGCTGGCAAATATCACAGGCAAAAAAATTGCTGGAAAAACTGGGCAGAGATTTCTATTATTCAATATGCTTTCACTCTTCTTTGCTGTGCTCTTTAAATTAAATGCTATTTCTTTGGCATCAGGGTGCTCCAATTTTATTAGAAATCATGACACTAAATATGCCATATATACTGTAAGGGCACAATCTAAAACGTATTAGCTCAGCGGTTGTATCCTTAAATGTCTACAAGTTACAATGTGTCAGGAAATCTGGGTTAAAAGGGTGCCAGAACTGAAGCCCACTCAAAGGGAAAGAGCAAGAGAGTGCCTGCTCTGACAGGTCACTGGATTTTGATTACTCAGTCAGATATGGTATTCATCCCCTTGATAATGAAAGTTGGGTGGCTGGCTGGAAAGAAAAGGCACGGCAGAGGGCTTTTGGTCATTGTCTGAGCTATTTCTGGTAATCCTCCTTACTGTCTAACTCGTGTGTTCAGGAAGGATTTGGGCCCGTGGGGTAAATGGAATTGAAATCTCTCAAGAGGAAAAAAAGATAAGGAAACAATGTGTACTTGCCAGCATTTTTAGGAGGAGATGTTTAACAAAAGAAGAAGCCTGTGTTCTGCATTAGGTTACTGCACTGCCAGCTCCACTGCTTTCATTGCTGCCTCAAAACGCCAGCTCAAGACAATGGAAGGGCTCTTGCTATTCTCTCAGCTCTGTGCTGAAACTGTATCAGCTGGATCCAAATATCACCTATCAAATGCCATAATATTGCAAATTACTCACAATTTAATAAATATACATAGTATTTAGAGGGAGATTAACCATTAATCACATTTCAATTATGATTTAGTGTGGACTGGGACAACATTCATGGTGGCACTAGGAAATAAATCAGCTGCTCCGTAACTCTTTTTTCCCTAAATAGCTTCAGAGCTACAAGTCAGGTTTCCAGATGCTCCTGCCCAGCCTGAGTCCTGCATCTTAAACTTTGTGCAGCAGGAGACACTACTGTGAAATTCACAGCACACCAGTTAATTCAAGAGAAATGTAACTGCTAAGTAAACTAACATACTGCAAAGGTTTCTTCTGTGGTAATGTCTCCCTAACACACAGAGAGGGCAAGGTAATTCCCTGCCCTGCTTTCCTCCATCCTGTTTGAAGGAAATGTTGCCAGCTTCTGAGTCAAAGCTTCTAAGAAGGAATTGTGACGGTGCTGTTGGCACAGAGTGGTGGGGCAGAATTTTGTATCCACTCTCAGCAAATCAAGAAAAAACACAACCCAATTTCCCACCTATGGACAAACACAGCTGAGTTGGGAAATAAAGTGGGCCAGCTAAGGTACAAATGGCTCCCTTGTACTCAGAAGGGGCAAATGTGCTTCAGGCTCATGCTCACCTTGGTCCTGCACCCTCCACTTCCTCTCACCTCCGTTCCAAAGGGGTGGCACCAGGTTCACAAGGTTGCACTTGTTCTGTGAAGCCAGAGGCATAACTCCAGAATGTACTTCCACCATGGCAGAGTGTGGAGCGCTGGTTGCCATTTGTATTTATCTGCACAAACCTTCCCAACAAGTTTTACAGTTTAGCTCCAATCACTGTAGACTGTGACATTTAGTATCAAATACTCTTCCAACATTCCCACATTAATAAACACAAACAGTGAATCCTCTCTCTGTTGTAATCATGATTTCTGGCAGCATTTAAAAGTGCATATTATTATGACAGTATTAAGAATTGGTACAGCTTCATGCAATGCTGGAATATATATCCAAAAACTAATTTACTTGAGTTGTAATGTTAGGATTATCCTTCTGTCTTTCATGACTGATGCTTCATCTGGAGAATGCTTAATGTTTTCTTGTCAGTGAGTGTTAACTCAAATGAATTATTCCAATCTGTTTACTTTGTCCCTTTCTAACAAATGCAAATTATAATTAAAAAGGAAAAAGAAAAGGGAAATGAAAACAGCATTGAAAACCTGGTATGACAACACTGTGTAGATTTTTCTACTCTTAAGTCCACATCAATAAGCAATTTAACAATAGAACTCTTAATGGGAGGCCAACAGATGAAATTGTTGTAGAGCAGATCCTTGGATGGAATTTTTTCTTTGCCCACATAATTGCATGCAGCCATCCTTGTGTGAAATCCCCCATCAGATTACAGGTTTGTTGTATGTAAATTGAAGACTAAATGCTTGGTAGCACCTTTCAGCTCTGCAATGCTGGAAATGAGTTTTTTAATAGGAAATTAGATTAGTAATATTTTAGTCAACAAAAACGTGGAAAATTTCTGCATAAAGATGAGAAAATTATTCATGTAAACTGACTTTAAAAAAAAAGAATGAACAATTGTTAAATTCTGTATGCTACTATTCGTAAAAAATTCTGTGCATTATTTTGTAAAAAAAGAACAAGATGTGCAAAGACAAATTATTTCTACTTTGCTGGCTATAGTATTGACTGAGCTTTTGACCAGCAACAGGTTGCATAATTTAGTGGTTTCAATTTTTAATATTATTTTATTCAGTTCTCAAAGTGAGGAACAATATGTGGAAAATTGCAATTAACTCAGTCCAGATTATAAACCAGACTTTTGCAAATCATCAACCAGGCACTAAAGCAAGACATTGCCATTTCCAGTCCCTGTTATGCTGCAGTGGATTATATTAACCTTCAGTGAGTTTCAGAAGCCAAAGTGAGAAAAGACTTCTCAGCCTTAAACTTCCTTTGCAAATGCAAAAGTGTTTCCTTGGGTGTAAATCTGCCTTTCTTTGTAGCTGATAGCCCAGAAAATAACTGATCACGTAGTAATAAATTATGATTAATATTATTTATAAACACTCATTAAAATGGTTCTTGCAGTTTAGGCTGGACCACAGAGCAGAGCCTGAATTTACCACACACTGAGAAAGCTGAGGAAGATGCGTGTCACATCTGGCAGGAAACAACAGGTATCATTGGTAGAATGAGCAAAACACACATCACCACCATTAGATGCAAAGTTTTAGGCAAAGACATTCCTGTTCCTAAGAACCTACTGGCTTTTAATAGCCTGGCTACATTTGAACTATCACAAGGCTTTGCCTTTGCTCCTAAGGAAGATATAAAATGTGATGGGTACCCAGAAGGGGGTCTCAGACTTCAGCACATTCTAAGTGGGAATAAGAATTCCATCGGTGGAGCAGTGAAAACTAATGTCTTCTCCAGCCTTCTGAACACAGGTGATAATGGTTCTGGGCTACTGGCAGAAGGCTGCAGTTCCTGAAAATCTCTTAAAACCCCTCTTGATAGTTTGCAGTCTTCAAACAGTGACTTTGGGAATGTGTCTCCTATTTCCACAAGAAATTTCTTTCACTCTCTCTAAAAGCTTTAAAAAAATGGTGCCTTAGATAAATGAAGAGACCTGAGAAACTCATTTTAACTGTAGCAAAGAGCCCTGCAATATGGTCTATACTTATAAATGAGAATATAATTATGACTAGGAATACATCATGCACCCACTGCAAAAGTCCACATACACCAACTTTAAAAAACTCTTTTCACATCAACTCCCCCTCTGCCACCAAATATTCACTAGCTTTTACTGACAACAATACTATTCTGTTCTATAGATAAAAAATAAACACAGCTCCTTGTCCCAAGGACTGACAATCTAAACACACCCCAGGGAAACCCACAGAGGAAATAACAGAGGGATAGTAACGTTGTTCTCCTTGTCGCCTTGTTAATTCACATCTTAGGTGCTACACAATCGAGTGACTCTCTAGGAGAGTGGTGAGTTTTCTGCTGAGGTTACTGCTATCTAGTTTATTCCTTTTTATGCCTTTGGGGCAAAAAGGAGAAGAAAAGGCGACCAAATCCCAGTACCTGTAACAGTGACAAGAGTGATGGGGAAGTGGAGAACCTTTTTACTCACATTTTACACCTCTCCCTCACTCTTCATTTCGTTCCTTAATTTTCCAAGACAAGGATTATCCCAACAAACAAGAAGATTAAAACCGAATACCTTAAGCTATTATCACCTGTGGCTGTCATGTCTCCTCCCTGACAGAGGTCACTGCAGCCACTACACTGAGAGCTCAATTTGTGACTGTAAGCTCATTCCAGACTTCGGCTGCTGTAAGATGTGCATCTGAAAACAGAATTTTGGGAGCCTATTTGCAAGGGAAGCAGGTCCTGGCATCCTCTGGAATGGTGCAAGCAGCTTCCTCTTCCATCCATCTGCCTTTAAACCACAGTCATGTCTGTTTGAGTTCTGAAACCATCAGTCAGGCAGAGTGACACATCTAAGGAATTTTGGTTTTTTTCACAGTAGACAGAACACAGTGGGCATAAATATCTTACAAAGCTCCCCTAATTTTTTTTTTCTTCCAAAGATCCCAGTCTTGATATTTTTCTTCATCTCATTCAGAGAGTATTCTGTCCAGTCCCTGAAAGTGCCAACGAAGTGTGCACTGCACACAGAATAGAAATCAAAGCCATATTCTTTAGTCTGCTTTTGTGTAATCCCAACTCAAGCTTCCAGTGTCAATTTTAAAAATTGATTAAAGTGCAAATTACAAAAGATAATACTACTCCTAAGGAGAGAAAAATATTAAAATAGGTTTACAAATCTAAGAGAGAAAAATCAATCACTGGCAAGAAGTAGCCTAGGATATGAATGAATTGCATGTCATTTAGAGAAACAAATAAATGCAAGAGAATTAATCAGCAGATGTAAGAGTGTGATGTTGATACAAAATAGAAGAGATTACAAGGAGGCATGAAACAATGACCATGTGCATCAAATCATAGCTGCTTTCTGCACAGATAGGAAAAACAGTGAAGCAATGCTACAAGTTATTTTTTGAAGAGGGACATGAATTAAAGGCAAATTAACCAAGTCTGTGCTTCTCCCATGTACACACACACACACACACACAACCAAACCCTACTCTCACCAAGTCAGCCCCCACTGTGGATTTCTGACCCTCACCCTTCCTCTGCCATGCTAAAGTCAAATTTTAAATTGAGTCTGGAAGGCTAGGATGGAGTGGTACAACAGCAGAATAAGAAATAGATGAGGTATTTTTCTGCATTTGCATTCCTGACAGATTCCTTACAATGCTTATTATTAACTAGGCTGAAGACTTGGGAGAGAAAGATGTAGAAACAGTCAGGCAGAGCAAATAGAATTAGGAAATATTTTGAAAACAGTCTTGCAAGCCAAGACATGCAATAGCCAAATTCACTTTAAGTCTCAACAACCCAAGTTCAAAGGTTGGAATTGCTCAAGAATATCCTATGTTTAGCCAACACTGCTAATCTGGCACATCTCTTCCTTGTCTGGCCAAACCCTTCCCTTCTCAAAATACCCAGAACAGATAAATGCAGTGTTATAGACACCCATTAACAGAGAGAACGTGACCGAAACATCAGTGCAGCTTTGACAGGCAGGCCTTATATCTACAGTCATGGCCACATATCTACAGCCATGATGA
>VYZP01014159.1:0-22022 GCA_013400635.1 Hypocryptadius cinnamomeus
ATAAATAATAAATAATATGTATAATAAATATATAAGATAATATTATATATATATATAAGGATCTTCATTGGAATCACTGAAAGGTTTGGGTTGGAAGGGATCTTAAAGATCCTCTTGTTACAACCCCCTGCCATGACAGGGACATCTTTTACTAGACCAGCTGGCCTTGAACACTTCCATGGATGAGGCATCCATACCAATTCAAGGTTTTAGCTGAGAAGGTGCTTAGGCAAGTTTATACAGTGGAATACAGATTAGGTGAAGGAAAAATCAAAATATATATAATTTTTTTTAACACAGAATATTTTTCTTATTAATGCAGTTTTCTCATAAATTTAGTGTTTTGCAGGGAACTCCTGGAATGTTTTGTTTTCTGATCTAGAAATGCTGCTTCTTAACCTCTGCAGTGCTCTGTGAGCTGGGGATTATGCTTTTTCACCAGTTTCATTGATTAATTCATTTGAAGAGTTTGGACTAATTTCAGGTCAGGTTTAAATTTAAGATTAAGCTCCAGTGATACAAAATGTATTTCTAGGTCTCAATGAGAGGTGGAATACAAATTGCTGAACCTGTTGGCTCTGATTCCTCAGATGTTCAGCAGAATAAGGACTTCCTTGGGTATTGCTATTTGTGTGTGGTAGATACCATGAAGTTAAAATTAATGTATTTGACTGTAGTGAAGGGTGGGCATGTGATAGATTTCCACTGGGGATAAAACCTGGAGGTGGGTATTGATTTTCCTGGTGTTTTTCCTTAGCTTCCAAGGGTACACTGCTGATTGGGACATAATAGCGATATTGACTGAAAAGGGGATTTATTTTTTTGTTTTCCTTGGGGAGCTGCTGAGTTCATGTCAGTTCAGAACAATATAGAAATTAAGGGACATGCAGTGATCCAACAGTCAATCCAAAGGGCTTGAATTCCCCCCTGAAGGAAGCATCTTGTGTCCTTGTCACTTCAGCTCTTCATCTTACCTTGGTTACCACCTTCCTTTGTTTTATTCCTCTGGAGTATATCTTTCTCTAACTCTTCTGACCTTTACACAATCTGGGCAATTTAATTTGCTGGTTTTTTCCAGAGAGATATCACAAATACCCTCTTTCCCCTCTGGCTCCAAGAGCTCCGTGGTTTCATGAGAACTCTTGTGGTGAGAGGTCATTCTGGTGTTCTGGTTCTGCTGTGCTTCATTTGTGTGTGAGAAATACAAACAACTGTGGAAAAAAACCCTAATGAACATGGAAGACAGGTTGGTTTTGTTTCCAGTAATCTCCTGCCCCCACCACAGGTCTGCCAGATGCAAGCCTGCCGGTGGTGGGGATATATGGGGATGTCAGGGTTGCTTAAATCAGATGTAGAAATGAAGGTGAAGGTTTGTCTTTTCGGTGGTGATGACCAATTTCACAGGTGCTCTGGGTCTGGGAGGGTCCAGCTGAGCCTGATTTCTGAAAATTTGGCATACAAATCTACTTGTGCTTCTGAAATAGTGTTTTTCCACTGAGCGATTGTTTCCTGCATGTTCAGGGCTCAGAAGACACAAAACACAACAGACTTGCAGCTACCTTACACAGCAGCAAATTTTTTGTGGGAAAAAAACCCTGCCAGTTGGGTTGCTTTAGAGCCAGAACCTCTTTTTTGGGGGGTTTATCTTCCTTGCAGCTTCTACTTGACTCACTGTTTGAGTCCATGCATTGAAAGCCCTTTGATATCACTTGCTGAGAGAAATCCTTTCCCAGCTGGTGCCATGAGATTTTATATGGAATTAGTCCTTCAATACTTCCCTGCAAGTTTCCAACATCACTGGAAAAGATGTACAAGATTTCTCCCAGTTCA
Organism: Hypocryptadius cinnamomeus; assembly: GCA_013400635.1. Taxonomy (NCBI): domain Eukaryota; kingdom Metazoa; phylum Chordata; class Aves; order Passeriformes; family Zosteropidae; genus Hypocryptadius; species Hypocryptadius cinnamomeus. The sequence continues at coordinate 1,831 of VYZP01014159.1, forward strand.
TATAATAATAATTCACAGCTCAGTTCATGAGAGCGCAAGCTGCAGTGAGAGGTGACCTCAGGAGAACTCTGAGCTGGGGTAACTTCAGAGGCACTAAAAGGACACAGATAATCTGTATTTGCAAAAAAGCCATGTCTTAGAAAGGGAGATATAAGGCTTCCAAGGCAGCAAATTGAGCTTGCCTTAAGGATTTGTCATTAGAATATCCAGACTGCCAGGTAATGTAGGAATTTCAGTAAAGACTGTCCTCTTTCCAACTGGATCCTAAAGAATAATTTTCCAGGGAAACAGCTTCTGATGTTATTACATCATCCATCTCTAATGAGAGCAACACATTTCCTACAAATGAGCAAAATGCAATTTTTTTAATAGCTTCTTATCTTTTGAATAGAAGGTACAGTGAGACTGCAAAATTCAAGGGATAAAGCTAATTCAGATTTCCAAGGTTTGGTACCACCATGGCCTGGCTGGTACAAGCTCTCTGCCTTGCTTGGTGCTACTTGGGATCCACAGTGGTGTAAAATCAAAATCCAGCCTCTGACAATCCCAGGACACTGTTTTCTCAGCAACTCCCATGAAAGCAGCCCAGGATCTCTGCTCACTGAGTGTGTGCTGTTGGCAGAGGCAGGCATTGCACAGACAGGTTTTTCTGCTCTCTTTTAGGAATAGAGACAGTTCCTTACAGAGGAGTGTGTGAGGGGGTCCTTGCATACATCCTGATGAAATGCTGATAGCATCAACAAAGCAAGGTCTGTAGCTGAGCAACCAACAAGCTAGGGGAGGCTGAAGAAAAGCCAGCAGAGATTAATAGCCAGGATTTCTGAAGGTTACTTGGTCAGCCAATGTAGCATTGAAACACTGAAACACAAACAGCTGGGCTTACTTGCTTAGGTTAAGTGCAAGAGTTGTTCCAAAGAATTGGAAATTACTTCCCAAAGAGGGAGAACGGGCTGTCTTCTCTGTTTGCCAGGGATTCCTGCTCTGGAGCTTTGCTGCTGCAGAAACAGGGCCATGTTTCACCCTTAGCTGAAAGTGAAAGGCTTATTGTTCCAACCTGGGAGTGATAAATGAGTGGGATTTAATAAAAGCCATAGTAGCAAATGTGTCCTTCTGAAATGAGCACTCACCTTACCCTTCATGTGCACAATTACTGCAGCTGGATGTCACACACTGCCTCCACTACACGTGCACATCCCTTTTGTCTAGAAAAGCTGCTGAAAAAGGATGATATTGGCTAATTTATTGTGTGGGTAATTGATTTGTTTGGTGTGATGAATTGCTTTTGCTGCAGTAACACCAGGAACAAACAAGAAAACTGGGAAATTACCTCGGGTTTTTTTCTGAATTCTGGTTTGTGAGACCATCCTTATTGCGTGGTTATTGAACTTTACATCCAATAGATGTCTGTAAAAAAATAGCTGGTTTTTTCCATCATTAACAGAAGCAGTGAGCAGAAGCAGCAAGGTATCCAGCAGAATGATTAGCAGCACACCATTCCTATCAAAGAGGGAATTTCCATATATATTGTTATATTTCCATATAACTATGGCAGTGTGCTTTTTACTTGTAGATCTTGCTCCCCCAGCAGCAATGAAGGTGAGATTATATTGGAATGAAGCTTAAATGGAGAAAAGGACCAAAGAACTGATCCTACTAAGAGCTGAAACAGCTTTGGCATGTGTTTAATGTTGCTGAATTATTCATTGAGCTGACTGGGCAAATCGACATTGCAAAGGGAAAAAAATGAGGGTGCTGGAGGAAAAATGCTAAAGGATGTGTTAGCCAAATGTGCCCATTGTCACAGAGCTCACAGGGAATGACCCCACCCTGAAGTGCCAGTGGCTGTCAGGTGCAAGCCTTTTGTAAAGGAGGGGGTGGATGTTTTGGCTGTGCACACAGCAGTGACTTTAGTAATGTTTGTGGGCCCAGATCAGCTCAGTTTGGGATCTGAGACCTTCCCTTGGAGGGGAGGCATTGCAAAGAGCTGGCAGTGGCCAGCAGGCCACTGCTTAGGGTCACAGGGGTTGATGGGGCAACTCATGGAGCATGTAGAGCCATGCAGACTGAAAGATTAACCTTTGTCAGACACACCTGTCTGGGGAACATGCCATCTCTTATCCCTTTTAAAGGAGTTTTGCTTCCTTCTGTTCCTGCACCCCTTGTTATGTTATATCAGTGCCTTCCCTCAGTGCTTCCTCTTCAGGGGAGAGGCTCTTTCCCTGACCAAGCTGGGCAGCTGTCTGCAGCTATTCCCCCTGTTCCCTCCACTTCAAATCCCAGAGAAAGAGAGCAACAGTGGCTCATCAAACTGTCTGCATTACTACAACCCACAGCAGCAGCTGAGAGGAGTGTCTGGATGAGCAGTGGTCACTTAGCTCATGCTTGGTGCTACATGGAGAGGGGTTAAAAAGATCAGTGTGGTAATCCTGGCCTCACAGGCCTGCCTGTGCTGTGGTTTGAATCCTGCCTGGGTAGTAGAATCATTTCCTGGCACCTCTGTGTCTGCTAAGAGTAGAAATGTTGCCTCAAACACTGTGTAAGTATCTCTGTTACATATAGCTGTGCTCTCCTGGGTATTCTGCAAGGAAACATTCAGAGCACTTGGCTTCAGATCCTGTTGCTGTTGCACTGATTTGGAGATGCTGGCAGATGAGATTTTCAGGATTTATTCAGATGAGAGCTTTGCTTTTGCCCTGTGGGCAAGGCTGGAGTTCAGAGCTGCAGACTCTATTTGTGGGTTTGAGTCAGGCACAGACCCAGATCATACCTGTATGTATAACCCTCTGCCTGCAGTTTTTAAAAATCAGGGTTAACTGTGGAGGTTTGAATCTTTCCAGAAAGGTGAGATTGCAACACACTGTCACCCCCACAGGATCTCACTTCTGCTGACCAAAGTGAAGAAACTGTAAAATGCTGAGGCATCCCCTCCGCGCCCTTTTAGCATATTTTGACCCAAAATAGGAAGAGAGGGGATGTAAATATTTACTGGAATTGTGTATCAGAGAGCACCCAGGGATCTGCATTTGGATAATCTGCATTGCAAGGGAAGTCAAGGGAATAGCAGATGACTTTGAAAGGCTGCAGTGCTGGATGTGTTTCTTAACATGCACAAATTGCTCCCTGATTTCTCAGGAAAAAAAAGGCTCTGGGCTGATTATTGTTTTTAGATCTTATTTTAGATGTAGTGCCTGGAGACCCAGTCAAGATCAGGCTCTTTTGTTAGCCAAGATAAGAGCAAGCAGCAAGGTCCTTTCCTTGGAGAGCTTGCAGGGTGTTTCACTGTAAGGAGGATTATTAAATGCAGGAATTGCCACCTTTTTGTGTTGTCTGAGGATCAGCTCTGCTTTGCCTGCTGCCTGCTCCTTTTTTCAGCCCCCTCACAATGGTGTTACCCTTTGGGTGGAGCGGTGGGTGGAAAGGTGAGGGAGAGGGGAGAAAAACGAGGGGTCTGCTCTGTTTTCTTCTCAAGCCTTTTCCCTACTTAGATGCATCTGAAAGGTGAGAATTGGCAGACTCGTGTGTTAGTGAGTCACTACATGCCTGAGAATGCCAGTCAGCCCCGTGCACCCCAAGAGCATCTGTCCCACCACAGAGAGGAGGGGTGGGGAAATGTGCCAAACATTTGTTCTATAGCACAGCCATACAGAAGTCTGCCCACTGATGTTGAACGAAGACATGTGTCTCTCCTCCTTTTCAGGAGCTGTTTTGGCCCATTGCCTGCAGGTAACATAGAAACAGGACATTAATGCCATTCCCCACACACTAGGTCTCTGATCAGTCTGATTCAAAGCTGCTCCCATTCCCATTTTATTTGAACACAGCTTTAAATATAGCTCACAGAGAAGGATGCAGTAGGTTTGGTGGGAGATGAAGCAGAGCCAGCCCCTGGGATCACAAGATTCCTCCTGCCACATACTATAAATGATGCTTCTGCCAGGCATTAGAGGAATGCAACTATGCAAGGGCCTGAGGACCAAGTGCTCTGCTTTAATTATTCATCTTTAGCAGCAGCTATTATTATTTAAGAGCTTGACATATTAACTGCTGGCCAGTTTCTCTCCTTGATTGCTACCATCCAGTGTCCTGCACTTTTTGCTCTTGGGCCAAAGCAGAGCTCTTCTCCATCAAGCCAGCTGCAACCCTTTGCAATATCCCACTCACCCAGGACTCCTGGACCTCCTCTCCAGGTTTATTCATACCAAGCCAGGCAGTGCTTTGCTGCTGGTGTTAATCCCAAGTTTGTGCAGGGTTCCCCATCAATTTTCCCCTGAGTCTGACTCAGATGCTGCATACAATACATTCACAGGAGCAGCTCCCACCAGCAGTGCCAGCACGCCTTACTATCATCCCCATTTCTCCCTGAGAGGCACAGGCCTTGTTTACTCCTCTTTTAATAACACAGATGGTTTTAATAGTTCTCTGCCTTCGCCCCCACTTCTTTCTCCTTGCCTGTAGTCTGTTTAATGCTTCCTTCTAAGTGATGGCTTTGTCACTTAATCTCATTAAAACTTCTCTCCATTGAACTCCATGAGCTGCTTATCAGACCGTAAGCCTAATCTCCCATTTGTAATTAATTTGTTCTGTGCCTCCTACAATTTGGCATCATTAGATAATGGCATCACCCTCAAGGTCACTGATACACAGCACGAGGTAAACACCCCTGGCTCCAGCACAGGCTGCCCTGCTGGCCTCCTCCTTCCTCCTCCTCCCTTTGACACACAGCTTGATTTTATTGACATGTTTCTCCCTTTCCCTCAGACAATTTCTGATGATGCTTCCTGTCCAGCCTGTGCTGCTGTGTGACTGCAGATCAATATCTCTGGCTGTCTACAAGCAAATGCTTTTCTGATACCCTCCTACTGCAGGCTCATCCACACCACTTTTCTGCTCACCTTCCAGTTCCTTCCTGCTTGGTCCAAGAATTTATTTGCAGTGTTCTTCCTTCCCTTACATGTTTTTAAAACTTGCAGAGCCTTTTCATAGAATCCTAGAATCACAGAATAATTCGGTTTGGAAGGGACCTTACAGATCTCCCTGTTCCAACCCCCTGCCATGGCCAGGGACACCTTCCACTAGACCAGGTTCCTCAAAACCCAAAGCTTGGACTTGAACACTCCCAGGTGTGTCCTGATGGGCTTGGAGTAGGGAATAGGATACAGGAGCCTTTCACCTTCAGGCCTTTGGGCCCAGTGGACACTCAGTGACTCACTTATCAATAGCATAGGTAGAAACAACCCACAAATCATTTTACAGTTCAATCAAAGCATAATAATGCACAAACCATTATTATGATTTGACATCCATATTTTTGAAAAAAAAAGAAAAATCCCAGATTATCACAGTTCATTGCACCAGGTGATTTCCACTGTGAGATGAAGAATATTAAGCACTAGCCAGAAATGAAAACCAATCCAGTGCACCCTCCCTTTAAGCCATGTGTTCACAGGTGGAAGAAGAATACCTTCTGTGGTACTCCCATCTGCTCGCTGGGATTTACTGGTATTGAGTTCTCTGGGACCTTTGCAGGCTCTGGAAATAGGGTCAGTCCTGGTACAAGCTCAATCTCTTCATTTTCCCCAGTAGATTTATTTTCATCTCTCATATTTCCATGTTTGGATGTAGTTTCTAAGAAACTCAAATGGATTTGACCCATTCTTTCAAATTTTGCTGTCGTCTGCCTGAAAACAATCTACTAAACTTTAGTCCTAGATGCACACAGAGTTGTCATTAGATCATAGGTATCGTTATTCAATACAGTATTGACCACGGTATTCAGAAATTCAGCATTCAGGCAGCTACAGAGAACAGCTCCAAATCCATTGCACAGAGAGCTGGGGGGAAGAAATCTCCCAAACACAAAAACACCTCAAGATTTTTAGCTCACTGGAGTCTGCAACTCTGTTTTCTAATTGGCAGTTTTTGTAAGTGTGCCTCACTTTTCTTTCCTGAGAAAGAAAAGAAACCCAGACCTACTGGTGAGAGATTCTGCAGCCTTTTGGGACAAGGCAGGCTGCTGTAAAAGAGATATATGCTTTTCTGAGTGCACGAAGGACATTTTGCATTTGATCCTGTAATGGCTGCACACAGATCAGCCCTGGTGCCTTGCTGGGAGCTGGCACGAGGCCACCAGGTAGATCCAGCTCAGTCACTCAAGAGCAGCTACAATAAAGTCACCCAGTGCCACATTTTGGCCAAGAGGCAGCTCTTACCTGGGGATAAAGGGTAATTACTCCCAGTGAAACGTGCCTGGCTCAGCAGCAAGATGTATTTGCAGCTGGCTGGAGAACTGTTAGCAGCTGTGTGTTTTCTGTGCATGCAGTGATGCCTCAAGATGCTCGTTTAAGGCCGGGAAAACTTCATGGTTACAGTCAGAAACAGGTTTATGCTCGAAGGACATGTTGATAAGACAGGTGACTGACTGACAGGTTGACTTCAGGAGACTCACTCCTGAGATCAGAGTCAGGTTTTATCAACAGATAAACCTTTCCTATACAATCCGTATTTCCTAAACCATCCTTGGTTTGGTCTCTCTCCCTCCTCCAAACCATGCTGAAAACGTGTTTTATTTCATTTGTGTAACTGCCTTTGTGTGCTGCACTGCCATTCTCTGTGCTCACACAATCACTACACCAGTGTGACCAACAAAAGAGCAAAAATCATTTTATTTGGCATATACTCTGTTTCCTCTGGGAATAAGCCCAAGTTTGTTTTGTTCAGCCGTGATGCTCTTGAACCCCTGTCCCTGAAGAGAATGTTGCAGCACTAAATACCAGATATCTGCTATCAAAAGGGATGTTTAAAAATGCAGGTGTTTTTTATTTTTAATGATCCATTTGTCTTTTCAGGCTCATGAGCAGGCAGTGAGATTGCTGTGATTTGCAGCCACAGGCTGTCCGTTTCCTCCTCTGCTTCCATGGAAACACATGTTGGATGAGGCAGAACCAGGCACAGACTTGAAGTACATGATTTCCAAACTATTTGCTTTTCCTTGCAAGGAGTCCTTTACCTCCTGTTTTTTACAAAACTCTGTGTGAGGAAGAAATCTCTCTAGGGAGAGGCAGCCTTTTGAGGTGTCTGACTGGTGTTGATGCACAGGTTTGAAAGTATAATCCCTGGGCATGTGAATGTGCTGCTCAGTGATGAAATGCATGAGCCAGAGCAGGGACAGTGCATTTTGGAGCTGGTGTCACTCTGGCTGTGGCCTTTGGGATCAGAAGAGTTCTGCATTTATGTCAACTCTTTGCTTTACTTTCATCTCCTCCCTGGAGAGATGAAGATTGTACCTTCTTCTGCACTTCAGGACCCCAAAGATACCCAATTTGCACATGTAATAGCTCTTTGTGTTCTCTGGGCAGCCCCTCTCCTCCCTAGTACAAACCTCTCTCCCTCAGAGTGAAAACCAGATTATTTGCAGTTTGATGGTAAAATGAGGGAGGGCTGGGAGAAGGGCAGCAGCTCACAGAGAGCTGTGTGTCAAAGCTCAGTACAACTCTCTGGTGTGTTCTGTGTGGGAAATTCATTCAGAAAGAAATTCTGGGAGAAAATGGACCTAAAGTGACAGCCACCAGCTCTTCCTATTCCTCACATGCAGCAGTCTCTTATTAGTAGGGCTCTCACCCTGCAGGGACTCCAGCTTGCTCTGCCACCCAGTGCAGACATGGGAGCCAGATCCTGCTGTGGTGGCTGAATTTGCAGGATCTGAGCCTCACCCCTGGCAAATGCACACCTGGTATCTTCTAGTTGACTCCTATTTGTCAGTAAGAGGGGAAAAAAACATTTTAGATGTGGTGACTCTAATGAGGCACTGAGGGGAACGAGTTGCTGAGTGTTATATTTGCAGGATATCTTTCCTGCATGGAAAAGAAATGTATTTTATCTTCCATCACCTGCAAAGCATTCATATTTTGAAGGCTGCTCGTGTCTGTGGCAGCCTAAGCACAAAGCAGGGCAGAAACCTTTTTTACAGAACAAACCCCAGGCTGTGCCCTTTCAGCTGCAGGAGAGGATGGAAGCCTCACCACAAAGCCCTGTCTCAGGCATCAAGAAGAAAAAGTAAATGTCACTCCATGCTGTCTGATGATTCCACAAGATTCACACTAATCAGAGCCCTTCATTAATTATTTAGCTTCAGGGAAACGTGCCAAAGGGTTCTGACACTTGGGATGTGCAAAGTAATTGCCACGTTTACTTCCCAGCTAATGGGGAGGCCAAAATAAATTGTACCAGGCTGAGTGGTTGTGTGTGTGTGGGCAGGGGCAGGACCCTCCTGCCCTGGCATGTGATTCCATCCATACCCCACGGCCCACAGAGCTTCCCAGTGTCTCAAAGGGCTCAGGGCTGTCCCCCTGTGTGTCACCGTGGGCTGGACATGTCCCCATGCTCAGCCACGGCCATCTCCATGCTCCCCTCCATGCAGCCTGTCTCCCTGCATCATGTCTCCATGTGCCTTCTGCCCGCTCCAGGGCTGCTCTGGCTCCTCCAGTCAGCAAGAGGGCTCCTGGTGGGTTTGTCCTGAGTTGCCAGAGCAGGACTGGACCCTCTGTTGGGAGCAGAGCAGAGCCACATCCTGCACAGAGGGCTCTGCTCCCTCCTGGCTGCTGAACACGTGGTGCCAAACCAGCAGCTCCCCCTGCTCCAGAATAAGTAGGTCTCCACTGCAGGTTTGCAACCTGAGAAAAACAAACAAATGCAGAGCAGCGTGGCTATATTTATCTGAAATTTGGAAGATGTGGTTCACAGGGAACTTTGATCACTTTAAATGTCAGGCAGTCTGGGAAAAGAATGAGGGGGGAAAAAAGCACTGTTAAAAAGGAAGTGTTTTGGAAAAGGTAAGAGCTGCTGCTGCTGCTGCTGCTTCCAAAACAAAACCACTCACTTCTGGCCCCCAGGATTAATCATCCTAATCTTGAGGGCTGGTGTCTCTCAGCATCAAGCTCAGAGGTTGAGATTTCCAAAGCCCAGCCCCACAGGTGCTGAGGACCAGCTGGACTCAAGAGTCCTGCCCAGAATTCAGCAGGAGCTGATCACACCTCCTGCACCTGTGAAAGAGGAGGTTCATACAAAACAAAATACAGCAATTGAGCTTGGGGGTTGGGTTTTTTTTGGTTTGCAAACCAAAATAAGATTGTGGTTTTCTTGAATTTATAATAATTTGAAATTAATGTCATGCCATTATGGTTTATCTCTGATTCATCTGCAAGACATTAATTTTAAGTACCTGGCATTTGAAATTCAAGAGCCTCACAAGGGATATTGTGCTTTTCATTCCTGGGTGGATTTATTAAGAATGAACTAATTGACATAATACAATGAGGTATTTGGTGGTACCTCTCTCAGTCAGGGAGTTTCATCAAAGCCCCATGTACTTAAATGTTTGCAAGGAGGGAAACACTTTAGGAAAGCAGTTCTGAAATCCCAGCAGACCTTTGGTGAATCTTTCCCAGACCTATTTTATTATTCTCTTTGGAAATCCCCCATTTCTGCAAAAGCCAAACCTGTTGCAAGGGAATTCACTATCCATGCAGAATATGTAGTGTGCTTCCTTCCACCTCACACTGCTCGTGTGCAGAGCTCTGGGAAATAGTTATTTCTGCATCTCTGCAAGCTACCCTGAAATTCATGCTGCTTCTACCATATCCACATGCTGTGGTTAAATGTGCTGCCAATAAGGAAAACACCTTCCCTTGTTTAGTTTTGTCCAGAGGACTTTCAAGCTACTTCTGAATTGATAAATATGGAAAAATAATTCTATTTTTCATGTATATATACAAATCCACCCTGTACCTTCTGTTTTGCTCACCCTCATCTCAGGATTGAGAGCTATCAGTCCTTCTGCAGAAGCAGTCAGGAAAATGTGGTTTGTGGTGTTTAACAATATAGTTGGGGAAATCTGAATTCCTCAGGCTTTTTAGTTTGCTTTCCTAAATGTGAAATAGTTTTGCTGGATCTATCTTTAATCGTTTAGCCTTGAGAATGGGAAATTAAATTGTCTTTTCTCAGATACTTGATGTCAGCCTCCAAATCAGGATTTTCTCATTGTGTGCAGAGGGAGCGAGGTTATATGATAGCCAAATGCTCAGAGATAGGATCTGTTCTTCAGAGAGAAACCCATTTCCACAAATTCAGTGTGTTCAACTGGGTTCTGCATTTTTTTTCTTCTCTTTTTCCTCCTTTTGCATCTGTTTGCGTAAGATAACCGGTTTTAGGGATGACTGATCTTAAATTCCTAATGAGCTGGCTCCAGGGTGTGGATTTTCGTGGCATATTCTGCTGATTGGATGCTGGAATCTTGCTTGACCTTGCTTATGGTATCTTCCATAAGATATATACATGTGATCTGTCCTCTTCCCTCTGCCCCATGTGAGGGGATGTGCTGGGGCAGGGCCAGCCCCCACCACTCAAACCATTTCTGCTTTTCTGTGTTGCTTCCCTTCTAGCCAGTGTCCTAAAATGCCACACAAAACCATTTCCCCTGTTTGTTTCCCCAACAAACACAACTCTAACCACTTTTCAGCCAACACTTCTGGCACATCATTTCCTGATCTAATTCTTCTAATTGCCCTAGAGGCCCATAATAACATTTAAAACTCAAAGTGCTGCTTTGCCCTCTAAGGCATTTCTCCAGCCAGTGCCCACACAGACTGTCAGCAGAACCCTGCCCTATTCTCTCCTTGTTTTCCCCTTCTCACAGCCTTGCACTGGCACTTCTGCCTTACACATCACTATTTTATGTCATTCATTGCTCCTTCTGGGTTCTTTTCCCCCACTTTGTGCCACCCAGCACCGCTGGCATTGCTGCAATAAGCAGCCTCTCCATCACTTTTGCAAGCACTGTAGGCAGTGTTTGCTCAGGACAGGAGCAGCTGCTTCTTCACCTCCCCCTATCCACCCTGTCCCCCATTTCCCTGCAAGCTCAGCCAGGATTTCCCCATATTAACAGCCACCTTCCCAGGCTGGGTATAACTGGAGCTGTCCCTTTGCAGAGAGCATCTTGGTACCCAGGTGTCTCCCATCCGTGGAGCAGGCTGTTGGATCCAGCAGTGTCTCGGTGATTTGCTTCTGTTTTCCCGGGAAAGCTGGGGTTGCCATGACAATTGTGTGCCGGCCGAGCCGGTGCATGGCTGCAGTATCCACACACCCCCACCACGAACGCGTTTTGCCCTCCCTGCAGGGCGGGCTGTGGGGTGTGAAGATGCCCGTGCTGAGATGCTTGAAGCAGCTCTCCAGCATGGTGGGAAGCTCAGGCCCTTCTAGGGAGCATCCTTCCCCAAGGAATATTATTTTTTGGGTACATCTGAAGCTGGGGAAAGGGGCTTGATCTACATTAAGTTATTCTGCACCTTCTCCCCTGGCCTGAATTGGGCTGGCAGCAGGAGTGCCAGGCACTGGAGCCAGCAGAAATGCTGCAAACCACAGCTCATTCTCAAGCACCCCTGGCTGCTTATGAGCATCCCAAACTCAATTAAAGGCTTGTGGCACTGCTGCAAATGTAGCCTCAGTCTCCTGAGCTGCTGCCTGCAGGCTGTTGGTTTAATTTGCAGTCACATTTGCAAAATTTGTAGCTGCATTTTGCACTTGGGCAGAGCATCCCAGCCTCTGAATCAGCACCTGGAGCTTCAAAACTTGGGTCTGATCCCAGCAGAGCCAGAGCAAAGGGTGGCCCTGCAAGCTTTGGCATTTTTGTGGGAACATCTTTCCTGGGGAGCACCAGAGCTGCCTGAGCTCAGGACTTGGATGTGCAGAGGAGCCAAGGGCAGGCAGGACCTCTCCCTGGTGGCTTGTGGCACTGCTGTGTGGCACAGCCTCACTTCCCCAGCTCAGGCACTGGACACCAGACCTTGCTTCAAGAATTTGCTGAAAATGCATCATCATCACCTCTTCAGGGCATGCTTGACCAAAGAAAAGAGTCCTCTGTGCCCATTATACAACACCAGGCAGGATTTCACCATTTCCAGGAGCAGTGCAATCCAAATTCATCTTTACCACCTCACTTCATCTCCCCTGGTCCAAGAATGGCAGCCAGTAACACCAGCCTTGCAAGCTGTGCTGCAAAAATGAGCAAGGCTCCTTTGCTGGAGCTGCAGATGTTGTGCTGGGTGCTGCAGAAACAAAGCTCAAACAGCAGACCATGTCCCAAATTTAAATAGACCAAGCAGACCCAGAGACCTCAGAGAGATGATTTCTAAGGTCAGGTAGTAGGAAGCCTGTGGCAGATGTGGGGACTGAACAGAGATCTCCTGAGGCTCAGCCACACTGTGGTCTCAGGATTCTCTTCTCTTTTGTCTTCCAGTACATTAAGAAGATCAGTTAATGAAATGGAATTAATAATGCCAGCTGCACCACCAGCAATGAGAAAAATTTCACAGCACTGGCTTAAAAACAGAAGGCTTGAAAATGGTAATAAGCTGCAAGCACTTCCTTTGTAATGGGGGAGTGCAGGAGGTCAGAGAGAGTTTTAGGGTCTTTTCAGCTTTACCGATCGAATCTTAAAGGAGGGATGAAGATGTAGCAACTACCTCCCCCAGAGGAGAGAAACTCATGATTTTAAGGTTCCCAGCAACTGAAAAAAGTAGTCCCACTGGAAAGAATCAAAAGACTTTTCTAGGTCAATGGCAGGAATAGAGCCTTTATTTCTATGAACCTCGCAGTTCAAAAATAACATTAAAGAACCAAGAGAAATTATCCATCTCTGAAGAACCAGGGGTAAATCAAAACTGATTGTTATGTGTTAGTTGTGCTGCTGCCTGCAGTAATCAGGGAGCTCAAATGGCACCACAGGAGTCCTGGCCATCTCTGGGATGGCTGCTGAAGAAGGTCTGTGCCTTGTTCACTGAGGCACATCAGAGGCTCAAAACCCAAAATTGTTTCTTAACAACAACATTGAATCTATGGAGTTCCCCCAAAGGGCTCATTTACTAGGATTCAAAGAAAGGCCACCTTGTTCCCAGGGAAGGAAGCAAGCACAAAGCTTGTCTCACCTGGGTCTTTCACCAGCTCATTTGGCTTGTGTCACTGGCTTGCTGCTGAAAATCTTATGATAATAACATCTTATTATACATTTATATACAGTTATTATACAGTTATAGATGGTTATTTTACAGTTATATGTAGTTATTCTATAATCCTCTTCTACAGCTGGGACTCTTGAACTTGGAGAAGGGGAGACCTCAGAGCACCTTCCAGTGCCTAAAGGGGGATGACAAGAGAGCTGGAGAGGGATTTTGGACAAGGGCATGGCGTGAAAGGAGAAAGGGGAATGGCTTTATCTGACAGAAGGCAGGTTTAGATCAGATATTAAGAAGAAATTCTTTTCTGTGGGGGTGGTGAGGCCCTGGCACAGGCTGCCCAGTAAAGCTGTGTCTGCCCCATCCCTGAAGTGTTCAAGGCCAGGTTGGATGGGGCTCTGAACAACCTGGGATAGTGGAAGGTGTCCCTGCCCATGGCAGGGGTTGGGAACTGGATGATCTTTAAGGTCCCTTCCAATTTACACTTCTATGATTAGATATATCCATATACATCTATATATAGAGATATAAATCTATAATCTCAGCCTTTGAGCAAGGACGGGTATGAGGAGCAGTTTTGCTGAGCAGAAAGTGAAACAGAGGCAGTAGAGCAGAAGCTTAGCACGTCTCAAAATCACACTTCTTGTCCTTGTGAACAATCCAAATATTTTGACTGATGATTAAAAAAACCCTATAAATCCAGACATTTCAAGACTTAAAAAGAAATTGCAGGGAGGCTGGAACATTACGTGACATGCGAGGACATGGGGCTTCTTTTGTTGTGATTGTTCAGCTTCAGACTTTAATTCTGCCAGTTTAAGACCATATTGTCTTTTTTTACCAGCTTATTGATTTCTTTTGTGGTCTGAAGACCTAAGAAAAAAACATAACTCATCATCATCATCTTCTAAGAGAGTGGCAAAGACCTGGGGCAAAAGACAGCAAGGACAGAGCTGTCTGTGTGCTTCCTGTACTGTGAGAAGTGATGGACCTGAAACAGCCATCAGCATCTCCCAGCTCATGGCCTTGCCATTTGAGCTGCCTCTGAGCAGCTCTGCAGACCAGAAAATGTGCAAGAATGAGCACAAGACAGTGAAAAGGATGAGAGCAGAGCCAGGACTTGGCCCATCCTTCTGCTATTGACAGCCTCCTCACGAAAATGTAATTGCTGGCTGCCCTTGCTTGGAGTGCTCAGGCAAAAATTCCCCGTTGCTCTTTAGAGCTTCGAGACATATTAATGCAACTTTTAAAATAGCATCCTCTCTATTTTTGTTGCTAATGCTAAGAACAAATTAGCTTAGAAAAATAACCCAAATGATCTCCCTTAATGCTATTGTTCTCCTAAAGTGCTAAGTGTCAGGATCTTTCAGCACCACGTTGCAGATCTGGCGCTGCCCTCAATGTGTCCCACGGAGCCTTGACGTGGAGTGATGCAGGAAAACGCAGTCAGTCCAAAGTGCCTTCAAAGTCACTGCACTCCAAACCATGGTTTCACCTCTGTCTGTGGACTTCTAATCATTAAATCATCTTTGAATGATTTCCACCCCTGCCCTCCAATAGGGTCGTTAAGGGACAGCCCCGAATTTTAGTTCCTGTGGTAGAACAGTGGGTGCTTCTGAGCTCTTATGGACTGTTATGGTCCATTCAAGTATATTTACCTAAAAATGGTAAATGTTGCTAACTCTGATCTCATCAGAGCTCATCAGTGGTGCACAGGTGGGCTGGGTCACCATGGAAGGCCCTTTGGAGGGAAGCAAGGTAGGGCTGGAGCGCCAGTCCTGCTGCAGGATTTCCTGTCTCCCTGGAAGGAGCACAACCCTGGTGCCCACACACCATGGCAGGGTGTCCCTGTCCTCTGCAGAGCTACAGTCTGCACCTCATTTGGCCATGCAGATGTGGGTGCCCAATGCCTGGAATTGTTTAAGACCAGATTGGATGGGGCTTTGAGATACCTTGTCTAGTGGACAGCATCCCTGCCCATGGGCAAAGGGCTTGGAACTGGTTTTGGAGCCCAAACCATTCTATGATTCTGTGATTCTGGGATCTCTTTTGGAGTTGGAGAGGCAGACAATACCCTACACATGTGTTCACTTGGCCAGTGGTTTCCTGCAATGATCCCACGGGTGCCTTTATTTTGCTGAGTGCCTACCCCACACATCCTGTGGGATACACAGATCATAATCTCCAGCAAAGCTACAGAACAGGCAAGTGTTGATGAGCCCTCTTGGCTTGTGGCTGTGCCATCAACACTGAGCTTCATGTGACCTCACTACTACATCTAAAGACCTGTAATAATTCCAGTAACATCCACAGCAGGAGGCTCCCAACGGACAGTGCTCTGAAGGGAAGCAAATTCCACTTACTGCTTTTCATCCTGCCCCTATTCATGATCACAGGAAAGCTCTCCTCCAACATTGAACTCTCCTGCAGCTGATGCCAAGATCTCTGAGCATGTCTCACCCTTTTATGATCCAGGCAGTGCAATGTTTATTTGTGCCTTCCAGCCTGCTCCTGGTTTAGTTCTGTGGCAGAGAAGCAGTTCTTAACCTCAGGATTGACAGCCAAGCACTTAGTCCTAATTCTGCCTCACCACTTACTGAGTGCATAATTCAAAATTTCATTGTGAAAATGCATTTTTTTATCAATGGCCATTTTAGTGATGGATCCCCCCAGTGCTGATTGGGATTTTGTGCAATTTCTGTAGTCACACATAGAATTGCTTCTGCCCCGCACCTGCCTCAGGTCCTGGGACAAGCGAGTGCACACTGGAAGCTCTTCTTAGCCCGTGTGCATTTTCTAAGTGTCTTCATCTCACTGTTCCAGTTCAGTTCTGTTTCTAACACAAATGCAGTGTTCTTGTTACTGCTGGTAAAGCGATGGGTTCTGGTGCCTGTGGATTAAAATAGTTCTGGAAGTAGTGTGGGAGAGTCCAATCACATGGGCCAGGTCTGAAGAGACACTTTTCCAAAGGGGAGTAAGAATTTAAACAGCAAGCCTGATGGTGTGGTTCGTTTTGGCAGCCTGGAAGAGGGAATGGAGACATCAAGTCTGAGGTGAGAAAAATTTCTACAAACAATGAAGGCAAGGAGAAATCCTTAGTGGGATGTTAAATGTACATAGTCCACTCTTCTGTCCAAAAGGAATTTGTCCTCCATACTTGATTGAGAAATTTGGGTTACAGTGAGACCAAACAGAGATCTTTTGCCTTTTCTCTGCTATGTTGCTGGTGGCACACACCCAGTAGCCATGAATTTTACCCATGCACCACGTTTGGGGAGTATATGAGTATTCCAGGGACAAGGATGCAGAAGTTTTATTTGAATTATGTCTCTGTTTTATACACACTTCTTGTAAATACTTCATATTATGGCTTGGTGCTGGGAACTCCATTGTAAAGCTGCAAAGGGTTTGCAGGGCAAAATGTATCAATAGGGAAATTTTCTGCTCTTGCAAAAGGTCTAAACCAATCAGTCCATGCTTAGAAATCATCTCTTGCAAACCTCTATCTTTTTTTCTTTTTTTTTTTTTTTTTTTTAACAAAGCCAGGAAGAACACAAAATCCAGGTTTGTAACATTATTGATGGTTTAATCTTACTATATGCAATGACAGCTGAAGCCAGTTCTGCCCCAATCAGCGTTAAGGATTTCCCTGTTAGGGGAATGAAGATGCTGGGTTCAAGCCTAAGCAAGTGTTTTTGGGGATCTCAGGGACAATTTATAAACATGAACAATAGCTGTTGGCCTCTCTAATCCCAGCAGAGTTTCCTAGGTAAAGAGTAAGATAATACTATGGTGAATTTCCTTAAATTTTGGCTTTCTTCTATGAGTTACCTGAGGAAAGGATAAGTGACCTACTACTGCCAGTTGGAGGAGATATCTGTTAACTCAGGTATTAAAGACCTTTTATTTTTGGAGCCAAAAGAGTAGAGGGGTTCAAACTCTATTCCCTACACTGATGAGTATGTGACCCACTGTGTCTGTGCTGGTGTCTGTTTCCACATAAAAAAGCAAAATTCAGTAAAATGCAGCTAAAGTGAAATTATTTCATGAACTGTCATGATCTAAAGGTTTAAGTCCAGCCTCAGAGCTGAGAGGTGCCCAGCTGGGGTCATTCTGCCCAAAATGACTGGACATAGTCTGATATACTGGTCACTCTTCAGTAAAATGGGGTGACTTTTTGGGGAGTTTCTTAATATTCCTAGGCACCCCAAAATCTGAAAATGCAAACAGGTTGAGTGGCAAAAGATTTTCTTTCCCAGTGTTTGCCAAGTATGACCATTGCATGGTTATGATGTCTCTGCAAGGCAACTCATAAAAGTTTATTGGTGGGGAAACTGAGGCAGAGACTGTGTCCTGCTAGGGAAGGAGTGGTGGGACCCACCGCTGTTAAACTGAAGGTTAAAATTCAGCTATTAGTGGGCCTTTCACAAATTGTTCTGTATTCCTGCACTCCTACACCTCAAATCCTGATTTATGCAGCATTTTGGGCAATGAGAGGAGGCAGCACACCCAAACCTGGTGCATCTGGGAATCCTCAGCATCCTGGTGTGGCAGGGCTTGGCATGGGGGGCCACACGGGTCACCCCATGCCCACAGGGTTTTAAAAAAAATACAGCAAAATAGGGGTTGCTCTGCAGAGCTTGAATCCTGACCTTGTTTATTTTCCTGCCTGCTCCCCGACCCCACCCAGCTGGGCAGAGGAGAGGGAGGCATGAAAACCTGGAGGGGGTTGTGTGAGATCTGGCCTTCACAAAAGAAAAAAAAAAAAAAAAAAAAAAAANTGTTGACAAAAAAAAAAAAAAAAAAGAAAAAAAAAAGGAAAAAAAATTTAAGAAAATACCAGATTCCATCACTGTCAAGAAGTTTCTGGAACACGAACAGTCACAACCGTACTAACACACAAGAAACACTGCTCACTCCCCCCCATTTACCCACACCCAATTTGTTTTTATTTCTTTGCCATCAGGTTGCCTTAACCATTTCCATGGCTTAGCAGGCTAAGCCGCCCGAGCGCAAGCTTTTGATTTGAAAAGGGACTGCATCCCCTTTTCAAAGGAGCCTGCTCCCTAGGGCAACCACATCACACTGCTGATTTGCTGCAGTGGAGACCGCAGCGCGTACAATATGCCCTCCCCCTCCGCCTGTGCTGCTTACAGCATCAGTCCGGAGCCGAGCGGGGAGACGGCAGCGGTACCCAGGAACCCACCCATGCTCGGGAATGCCTGACTGCTAACGCAGTGCCTCCGACCAAAAGGACCGGCAATCCCTCAGCTCTCCGAGATGCAAGCCAGTGCCGATTCCACCAAGATGGACTGTCTTTGGAGCAACTGGAAATGTCAGGGTATTCTATCTATTCTGGTGTTGCATGCTAGGACTGCATGGCAGAGGAGGCAAAGGCAGGATCCATCCATTTTCGCATTGTTCACCTGTGGGCCTTTGCATGTTGTTTCCTCTCCCTCCCCGCGAGGCTTTTCTTTGGGGGTAATTTAAGAAAGAAAGAAAGATTAAAAGCCCCTCTTTCTCTTCTTGGAATGCATTTCTCCCATCCGCAGGTGTCTCACCCTGGAAGCATCCAGGATACAGGTCCTCCCTTCTTCCCACCTTGCAGCTCATTCCCAAAGCATCCGCCCTTGCCTTTAGCGGCGTCATTCCTCATCCTCGGCTCTCTCCGTCGGGATATGGCTGGCATGATTTCCCACCTTTCGGGCTTTAGGGAAGCCGGGTGACGGTGCATTGGTGCCCGCTGGGGCTGGCGAGGGTGGGAGGTGGTGGCGTTGGGCTCCTGGGTGCCTCCTGCCCACGGACACACCCAGAGCCGGGCTTAGCCTTGTGTCACACAAAGAAAACGCAGCTCCGGCAAGGAGGGCGACAGAGCCGGGGCACCGCGGGATGGCCCCCCGCTTCCTACTTTGCTCTGGGATTGTTTTTTGGTTTTTTTTTAAAAAAAAACCACATTAATCCTTTCATTATGCTCCCGAGCACGCGTTTCGGGGGGTGAAATATTGCGGTGATGTTGTCTCGCTGCCGCGTAGGCGAAGGGAACAATGGCATCTCCCTTTTGGGTTGGTTTTCAGCGTGTTTTGAGCGGGTCGGTGTCTGCGCTGGGTGGGGCTGGCCACCTTCCCGGGTGTCTTGGACAGCTTTTCAGCCATTTTTAGTCGGCTTCACACTTCCCAGCCAGCATCCAGCCTTTGTTTTGATAAAAGACACTCTCTGTGACGCTGCTCGGTGGGCAGATTAGAGGCAGAAATGCTAGCGGCTGATCCTGCCGGGCAGGCTGGGGCTGCTTCGGGGAAGGCTTTGTTCGGATGTATTTTTGTAATTTTGAGGTGCGTGTTTACGCTGAATAGTCAGTTCATGGTCCTGATGCTCACAGCAGGGTCCCTGGGAGAGAGATTACTCCATGGCATCATCTCATTAAAGGGTCCAGGATGCTTGCAGGCATAAACGCAGCTCGATGCAACAGAAGCTGAAAAACCTTCCTAAAGTGGTTTTTTTTTTGGGGAGGGGTGGGGACGGAGAGACCTTTCAGACGCCTGTCTCTAGGGAGCTCGATATTTTTGCAATCTCAATTCAGCATCTAATTGTATTTAGGAGCTGAGGGTTTTTTAAGGAAGATGAGTAGCTGGAAAGTAAACAGATGCACCTGTTAAATGCCAGGCTCCAGCAGCTCCGGCTTTCCACACCGAAATGAAGGGCAAGGGTTTTCCATGTGTTTGTGGGATTCATTAAGCTCAAATGAGAGAGTCACAACCAAACTTCAGGGTCTTTTCATCTGAGCTTTGCAGATGAACTTCCTCATAAGGTGGGGTTTGGGTATGCGTTTTTCTTCATAAATGCTCAGTATTTTGCTGATTCTTACAAAAACATTGACTTGCTGAGTCAGATTGCTGAACCACCTGTTTTTAGAACCAAACTCAGTATTTTTCTTCTCATCAGAAAAAAAAAAAATTCATAAATTAAAAAAAGGAAATAACAAATGGCATGCTGCTCTTGTTTAATTAATAATAATAGTGGGGTTTCTCTGATTCAGTGCTTTCCCTTTTGAAAGTGGGGTAGATTTTATGAAAATTGAGTGACAGAATATGTCCCATGCTGATTTGAAAAAAAAATCCCAGGTCTGAAAAAATCAACGCAGTTCAAATAAATCACTTGCCTCACTTCCACAGCATGTGCATTTTTTTTTTT
>VYZP01014162.1:0-24478 GCA_013400635.1 Hypocryptadius cinnamomeus
TGTTATCAGGAATCGTGTCAGGAGGCAGATTATTCAGTTGTTGTACTCTGAGCATGTGTAGCAACTTGTTGTGAAAATGCCCTTTCTACATTACAGTATGATAATTTAAAAAGAATTACAAAGAAAGCCGTAAAACAGGGCAAGGACCTGTTTGAACTCCAAGTGGGTAAGGGAGGTCATGATGGGTCATGATGGCAAGATATTACCATTTTTAGGGTGAAAATTAAAAAAAAAACCAAGAAAACATGCTCTTTCCTAAAACTCTGTTCTCATAAATATTGTCTGAAGTCACCTTTTTCTGAAAACTACTTTGTTAGCCACCTTTTTTTTACGCTAGCAGGTCTCTGAAGACCTGTAATTATACATTCAGTAACAGTAGAATGACCAGCAGTCCAAGTAGTCCAACAGTGAACAGAAAGTGTGGCTCAATCACGTAGTTGTGTGTATCTGAGAAGAGGTGCATTCTTCATTGGATTGCTTTTAGAGTAATACAGGGTGCATAGGAAGGAGGATGGGCCTTAGAATCATGCTTTCAGATGCTGCAACATGAACATTTCTCCAGTGGATGGTTGCAGCTCTGCATTGTGGAAGAGTACCCAAAGAACCATTTTATTTTCCCCCAGTCTCAGAGGCTGTTTAATACGTGTTCTTACAAGAATCTGTTGCATGGCTCCTGTTAAGGGACTATGGAGCAACACCACTGAAGCAGAGGAGGTTCGCTATATAAACAAGCCAAAATTAATATTAGCTATTGCCAGGAAACAGTCAGGTTTTGGGGAAATAGATTTGTGTGGTATTGACTCTATGAACACAAGTTATTTAGTCTAATCTGGACTTTCAGACATCCGTTTTAGGAGGCTGTGTGCTTCCTCTAGGAAGAGAGAAGATAGAACTGCCAAAAGGCAGGTACCTCAGAAGGCCAATCTGTGCTAGGAATCTTAAAGAGGGTGGCAGAGGCTGGGTTTTTTCCCACCATCTACTTGTAGACCTTCTCTTGCCTTTTGGCAAGGCTCACAGCACTGACAGCACTGGTTATGCTTTAGAAGTGCCAGTCCCTGAATGAGAAAGGCATTCAGGTGTCTTCTTCCAGTCCCTTACGCATTTTGAAAAGCTAAAAACTGTGGCTCACTCTGTGCAATATTGGTTGTTTTTTGTAATACTGTTGCTACCATACAGACAAGTCTGTTGTAGGGAGCCTCCAAGGACTATATGGAAGGTGTAGAGCATTAGTTCGCTCCCTGCCTGAAAAGGCAGGAGTATGTAAGCAGTGTCAGTCAATGAAAAACTGCTCTTTGAGCACAGGAGGCTCAAAAATTTCTGAGAATTATTAGTTATTGGAATGTAGTGTCCAAAGTGCAAGGTTTTCTTGTGTCACCTCTTTTGCTAACATTTCATGCCCATGCCATATTCCAGGAAAATGGTTCTTTGAGCACTTCATATGGTGAAGTTCTTTTGATTCTATTTGGAGAAAATTAGTAGCCAAAGATGATTATTATGTAGGACATAAGGGCTGTGTTAAGACCTACTTGATAAAAGAAAGGCTGCTTTGCTTTTTTTTCCAAAAGAAATCTGAAGGGCACACTTACGGTTCTTCCCTTATTATACCACAGAGCGTTTTGCATGGATTCAGCAGTTAGCAAAAATTTCTTTTTGGTTCTCCACTGCAGAATCCATTCCAAAAAGGGACAGGCTGTGTTTGGTAGTATCAGCCACAAAAATTCTTCATTTCTCTTTGAGATACTTAGAGTATTTTGTTGGCAAATGTTTCTTTGCATGGTGCTTGCCTGTGGGGTGTCTCACAGACTCTTACAGTATGCTTGCTAATAAGTTTATCGGTATTATGCAAAACCAGCTTACACTTCCAAGACTAATCTGCCTGACTTCTGCTTTGGAGAACTGAAGGAAAAAAGCTGTTTTAGAAAGTGATTCAAACCAAACTTGCATAGTCTGGTGGTTTGAGAGGGAGCCTGATAAGATTAGCCTTGCTAGCCTAAAATTGGTTTATGTAAATATTTGGCAAGTCCTTTCTGGTACTTCAGAAAAATTCTTTGTAGTACTTCAGAAAACTGAAGTTTGGTTTGTCTGGGACTGATAAATGTGTTTTTTCATAGTTGTGCTGTGATTTTTTGCCGGGAACTCAGAACTTTCTATAGTCTAAGTAGGAATCCTTCACAATTTAATTTTTTGCAGAAAGAAAGGTGACTTACACTTCTGCTTGAAAGAACTTTTGGCAGGAATCATATTTTCCCTGCTGGATATTGAAAGTTATTTTTCAATTTCTTGAATTGCTTTTATTCTGATGAGCTTCACCTTTGGTGCAGTTTCATGAACAGACTGACCTTAGAGCTTGGTTGTGGGGGAAATGTTTAGATGATGATGTGGCCTTGGAGGTTTGTTGTGGTCTGAGGACAAGAGGAGCTCTGTCCATCTTGTGATTGGGAGCTGCAGTGTAGATAAAATGATTGGTGGGAATTGATATCTTAAAAAAAAAATCAGACTTGCATGTTCAATATTTTCTTTTGGTTTCTGGCATAGTTTTGAGTATACTCAAAATTCACTTTAATTAAATTAATTTTGCTGTAATTTTGGTTTGTTTTAATATTTAATTTTGCAACTTGCTTTAATATACTTTTGAGTATACTCAAAATTTGGGTGTACAAAAGATTTGTTGAGTTTGCTAATGGTTTATCTTTTCTGCTCAGTGAAGTGCTTTATTTCAGTTCAGATTCTTACTCTGTGATGAAGTAAATCAGTAATATATGCTAAATAAGAAATACATTATTTTTTCTATCTCAAGACTGAAAGTATAAAGCAAATTAATCATGCCTTTAATCTGTAGCTTTGTAGGAATCTGAAGCTGATTCTCCTGAATGATTGCTGCAAAGTTTTATGCTATATTTGATTTGTCAACAAGAGCTCCCCATTTAGTGACAAGCTTTTGCTGAGGGAAGTGTATTTATGTACTGTTTAATTGCAGGCTGCCAACTATGGAAGTGTCACATAAGCAGAAATAAAATGCATGAATGTGAAATTAACAAGGCTGGCTGTGTTTTCTCAGTTTTGAAACTGATTTTGAACATGTATTAGAGCAGAGCTCTAAGAACATCATCGAATGGAGGAAAACAGTCTACCTGGATTGGGCGCAATTTGTCTCAGTTACGTGTCTGTGTGCTGCAGGAGATGTAGGCATTAATGTTATTGCTCTCTGTTAGTGGGTGTTTTCTCTAGGCAACAAATGAACTAAGTTTGAATATTGCTGTGGTGGAACATTTTAAAATTGTGACTAGCATGCACCTTCATCTCTTTAAGTTAGAAGTATTAAAATGCAGCCAGTTTCTCTGTAAGTAACAACAAATTTGGGAAGTGATATAGCTGCAACTGTCTTCCAGTTGAAAAAAAGAAGATGCCGACTTGACAGTTTTTGTCCCCCACTCAAGTCCAATTACATTGCTTTTGCTACAGTGTTGCTTCTTTTTCTTTTGAAATTTCAAAGAATGCATGCTGCTCCTTTTTGTGTGTCTTTGCTGCTGTTTAGAAAATGAAGCAATGAAACAAGCAAAGACATCGAGATCCTATAATTTATTCTGGTAGAATTATCATAGAGTACATTAATTTTATTTAGATGCTAAATGAAAATCTGTTGACTACAGTGTGAATTCTGTGTGTGTGGCAAAAATTGGACTTTACATCAAATACTTTTAGGACTGTAGCATTTGAAATTGGCTTTGAGGAAATTAGCTTTGGGGAATTTAAGTGTGATTGAAAAGTGTTATTTATCATGTCCTGTCTTCATATTCCATCACTTTGATCGATTGCTTTATTTTCTTAGAAAAGCTATAAGAAATATGAAGTGAGGCTATAAATGCAAAAAATAACATTCTCAAGGCAATGCCCATTTTGATGGATTCCTGATGTGTGTGTCTGGGACCAGTGCCCATCCAGTTTGTTACTCCGAGTTTCCCCTTGATATGTATGTTGCTTTGATAATTGTGCTGTGAAACCCTGCAAAGCTTAGAATAGAGAATAAGCATCATGCAGAGCAGCAGAGGCCTCTCTCTTCTTGGTTTTAGCGTCTCTAAGACTCACATCACCCTTACTGAGCGACAAGCATTGTAACTTGTGCTTGCACTGCTGGCCAGCAGTTCCCAAAGCTGCTGCCGTTTGTAGATCTGTTCAGCCTTACACGGGCCTGGGGGCTTTTCTGAGGCCTTATGTGGTAGTTAGTTGGCCATGTAAGCAAACTGTGGAGCCTGCATTGAAGGTTTGGAAAGAGCTAAATTCCATTTCTGTGAACATCAGCTTACAATGTTTTAACATAGTTTTCATGGGATGTTTTCTGATGGGGTTACACAGGTCCATAGATCTTTCCTACAATACTGTTTTAGCTTCAGAGTGTAGTATTATGTGTAGGAAAAGTCTAAAAGAGTTTAAAATAATTGACAACTTTGAAGATCTTCAATTCAAAGAGAGAAACAAGATAATAAAAGGATTTTAATGGCTTTTTAAACCTTCACAAAACCAGTTCATTTTCTTTAACAATTAGTGAGAGTTGATAGTAACTCAGATTAACTTTGAGTGATTTCTGAAAAGTAGCACAGATGTCTTTCAGTAGAGTCTCTGTGTAAGAAATGAGAAAACTTAAAGTTAGCATTATGGAAGCAGTTAAAAGTAGGCAAAATAATTTTCACAGTATTGTTTGAAGGAAGTGAGAGATTCTTGTGAGCCAGAAAAGAGAGCAGTGAGTAGGATGAGCTAAGCCTTGGGAACTGCAACCCAAATAATACTGACTGTTTTTTAACCTATTTTTGTTTTACAGGGATGTGGTAAAAAAATGTACACTTTCTTGAGGGGGACGAAGCAGTTGCAAGTGCTGAGATTCCTAGGAATCTCTATTGGAGTAATGCAGATCCTGGCTATGATCCTCACTATTACTTTGCTGTGGGCTCTGTACTATGACAGAAGGGATCCCAGAGCAGATCAGATCATGGCACTGAAGAGTGATACCTCGCAGGAGCTGTCGTGTCATTCCATGGAGCTGCTGAAACCAAGCCTGACCAGGATCTTTGACCATACATCCATGGCAAACAGCTTTAATACACACTTTGAGATGGAAGAGCTATAAGTGATGCAATGAATCTGTGAAGTCAGAGAGGATTTTTTGTTTTGTTGTTGCTTCTGTTCTGTTCCATCAAATATACCAGTCTTCTTATGTGTCAGAAACCAGCTAATGAATGGAAGTGAAGGAGATCAGCAAAGAAAGATGAGCCTGTTGCCAGCCTCTTAGCGATGTCCTCAGCTGTGAAAAAGAGCTGATTTTGTGTGTTCATTTTTTAAAAGGCACTCATTCAGGTGGGCACAGTAATATTCATTGTCACAAGCTGTTGAAGTGTAAAACACTGACTCAATCACAGGTAGACTGAACCTGTAAGGAAGCGTCATGGGAAGGGAAGAGAAATACTCATCTTCTGGAGAAACAACTGTGCTTTCAGCAAACAAAATGTGACTTCAGCTGAAATAGACTTTTAATAAGCCATTTGGAAAATGTCTTTATCAGGGATCTATGTATGTATAATTGTGTGTTTTCATGTGTGCATGGAAAGCCGAGCTACAATTCAAGTTAATACTTGGATTAAAAAATTTGCAAGATTTGTAAAAAGGGCGAGATTTTCTTTTTTCTAACAAAACCTTTATCTTAGTTTTTGTTCTTAAAGATGTTCTAAAACTTCTATTTTTATCTAACATAATGGTTTTTTTTTAGTTTTAAATATATTAAACAGGGATTGAAAACAAAACTATTGCTATGGACAATAGACTTTAGTTTTCTGGAGAATTCTTCATTCAAACAGTTTGTTCTGTGGACTATTTCTTAGTAAAAAGGAAGAAAACTTTATACATTCTTTCCAAAATGGGAATCAATATGGGAGTAGCACATTTTTATAGGTAAATCTTTTCTCCTGTCCATGATTCCCCTGAAGCTAGAAGCAAAAGACTGCAAGAAAAATGCTTATAGTTCTGGATGTTATTGCAATAATTGTAAAAGTACATGAGGAAAAATTTAACTTTGGTGAGTGCTTCATTAAGAACTCTCTGGTGGCTTAAAATGCCAGCCAGAAACAGATTAAAATGTATTTATTGAGGTGGGGAAAGTGCATTTTACTGTATTTTTATGAACAATGTCTATGTCATAGGATTATTTTTACTATTGGCCACGCTCTTGAAATATATATTTGTTCCACTGAGTATAGTAGTTTGTGGCAAATGGGCTTTTTACATAATATTACATTAAAAAATTTTGTTCATTTGTTTTGGAATTTGTAAAAGAAAAAAGAAAGCAAGGTGTGATTTGGTAGATAATAAAATTACTTTTCTCCTAAATTCTGTAATGGCTTTTTTTTTTTTAGTCCTAGAGTGGGAGTGCTTTGGATGGGCAGTGGGAGGGTCCTCCTGCTGGTGTGAGTTAATTTGACTTACCCATTCCACTTACTCTGTTGTGGAGAAACTGCAATGTTAGTGTAATTTTCTTTTTTTTTTTATTGCTTCTGAGAAAACTTCTTAAGGGCTTGTGAAATTAAGCACTTCAGTTGTGTGGGCTGTTTGCTTTTCAGCAGCTTCTGCTTCTGGGTATAATTATTTCAAGGGTACTATGGCAAGCAAGATTACCTTTCTGCTTTTGTACTTCTATAGATGCTAATACTTTTTTTGGGAGGTGAAAAAAAAGATAAAAGGCGAGACCATCCCAAAATTTTGCTTGGAGTGTCTTTGTCAAGAACGCATTTTTATGTTCTGCTTGGGAAGCCTTGTCCCGGTGTTGTTGCACAGGTAGAGCCGAGTTCCACCCCTCCCACTGCTCAGCCTGGATAGCGATGCCTCAGCTAAGGGTGAGGTTCCTGCTGAGGAGCAGGTGTCTGACAGAGTCTGAGTGCAGAGCAACTCCAGGCTTCAGACTGCTGCTGGGACCAGTGGTGCTGCACAGTGCATTGACTCATCATTTGCCTCTGTTTAAAAAACAAAGAAAAAGTCAGTACAAACCACAAATTGTGGAATCTTGATTATGGATTACGTGTACACAGCTACATTTGGCAGTGAATTACTGCTGAATGTAGGGAATTTCACTTAAGTAACATAAAAAAAGTAATGTGAAAAGAAATATAAAATTCCCTTTTTCCAGGAAACCTAAGCCTTCAAGTTTTACCCCAGGAGTGTCTGTGGAAGCCATGCTTAGCCACGCTTCAAATTCCTCATCTTTCCATACAAGGACTGTTCAGACTGTCATGGGGGTTGCCTGTGTGTATTTTCTTGCATCCAGGTTAGAGCTCATCAAGGAACAAATAGGGCAAGCCAAGCTAGGGGGTTGTGTTGGGATTTAGAGATACTTAGAGCCCAGGTCATTTGGTCTTAAGCTGTCTGGGTGCTGAGGAAGCACTGCCTTCAGGTGTAGTCAGGTTTCTTTAACAGCAGAGGGATTGCTTTGGGGAGGCCTCTGACACAGAGCCAACCTCCCAAAGCAGTGTTTGTGGAGCTCCACAACAATGAACATTTGCTGTCAGGAAAACCTCACTTGGGCTTGGCTACCCAAATCCTGAGCCTGTCTACATTCTGGGAAATAATATTTCAAGTATTTAACCACATTTGCAGAAATAGGTCTCATCTGTAAATTGGAACACTTCAAGAATTTTTTCGTTGACTGCTCAGGCTATGAGGTGCCTGTTTTTCTAGGGCTTCTTCAAAGAGCCTTAAAATTAATTGGCTAGGCTGCAGTGAGCCTGCTCTTTTCCTGTAGAGCTTTAGAATCTATGTAGGAGAGAGGCTGCTTGGCAAGACAGGAGCATTTAGAGATACTTTAGGCAGTGAAAACTACTTCCTCCTATTTTCTTTTTTCCTCAGTTTTACAGGAGTACTTGGAGAAGGATGGTGTGGTTTTTGTTCTCTGCAGCATGAAGTGTAATGAGCTAAATCTTTCTTGTTGCCGCAAACGACTACAGAGATGCTCCTTAACATTTTTCAGAGAGCACTCAGGGAATGCAACTGTATCAGAAAAAGGGGTCACTTCCTGCCAGCACCAAGTTTTGTGTTTAGCCCGGTGACTGTATCAAGTCCATGGGACTGTGCCTGTTGCTGTGGGGCTGAGCATGCTTTTGGGAGGCAAAACTCACTATTTCTGGTCCTTGGATCTGGTCCTAGTATTGATTCATCTGCCAACAGGTTGTATGACAAGACTTCTGGAAGAAAAGAGCTATATTTTCTTCTTTATAGCTTTTCATTTTGTAAAAGCATATATGAATATAAGGGAATATATAAAGAATAGTAAAAAGAGAGGCTGTTGGTCACAGCAACTATATAGTTAAATGTGGTGGAGGAAGGGATATATAAATGGCTTTTAAAGTTTTTATTGCGAAAGCATTGTATTTGGTCTCAGAGAATGGTGCTAATAATGCTAAGGTTGCAAGCTCAATCCCCATATGGGCCATTCACTTAAGGGTTGGACTTAGTCCTCGTGTGTCCCTTCCAACTCAGGATATTCTGTGATTCTGTAAACTGTGCAGAAAAACACAGATTATTAAAGCCTTACAACATTGAAACACTAGGGGCTTGCAGGGCACAGTAGTGGGGAGGCTGTGGGGTGATTTCTGTGAGAAGCAGAGAAGCTTCCCCTGTGTCTGACAGAGCCAGAGCCAACCAGCACAGACCCACTGCTGGCCAAGGCCGAGCCCTTCGGTGACAGGGGTAACACCTCTGGGATAGCTATTGAAGAAGCAGGAAAAGTGGTTGTGGCAACAGCAAGTGCAGCTGGAGAGAGGAGTGAGAGGAACTGCTCTGCAGACACAAAGGTCAGTGAAGAAGGAAGGGCAGGACGTGCTCCATGCACCAGAGCAGAGGTTCCCCTGCAGCCCATGGTGCAACAGGCTGTGTCCCTGCAGCCTGTGGAGGTCCATGGTGGAGCAGAGATCCACCTGCAGCCCGTGGGGAGCCCCACACCAGAGCAGGTGGGTGCCTGAAGGAAGCTGTGACTCTGTGCATAGCCCCCTCTGGAGCAGGCTCCTGGCAGGACCTGTGGAGAGAGGAACCCACGCTGGAGCAGGTCTGATGGCAGCTGTGTGTGACCCTGTGGGGAACCCATGCTGGAGCAGTTCATGAAGAACTGCAATTCATGGGAAGGACTCTCCTTGAATATGTTTGTGGAGAACCATCTCCCATGGAAGGGACCCCATCCTGGAGCACGTAAAGAGAGGAGGCCTTCCTGGGAGGAGGAGGGAGCATCAGAAAGCACATGATGAACTGACCACAGACCCCATTTCCTGTCTCCCTGCATCTCTGAGGAGGAGGTAGAGTTCAGGAATAAAGTTGAGCTTGGGAAAAAGGGAAGGATGGGGGAAAGATGTTTTATTTTTTATCAGCCTATTTGGATTTGATTGGTAATAAATTGCATCAAGTGAGCTGAGAAAGGAACAGATAGAGTGGCTTTGGTGGACATCTGGCATCCTACCAGTGTTATCAGCCCACCACAAGCATTGCATTTAATTAATGCAAAATGCTATTGCTGAAGTGAGATTGTATCTAAAACTTTTCAACTTGTGTATGTATGATTGACTACTTCCCATTAAAAAAGAATGCGATGTCCTAAACTTTTGAGAATTTTTAGATACCCACTTCTTTTTTATTCAGCACTCCCCCACTTCAGTTGTTCCTTGTGCGTAGATACTGTAAAGTAGACAACTAGATGGTATAGGCAGGTAAGAAACTAAGCTGCTGGATAATTCCATATATCTGCTGGACATTGCCAGTCTACATAGAGTGTTCACTCCTGACACTCCTACTCTTTTAGCCACATGTTTATATATCCCATCAGCTGATGGCTCCTCTAGAACAGGTGATGGTCCTAAAATATTCCTATAGTCAGTTGTAAAATAAAGCCCTGGTGGGCCTCAGGTGCAGCAAAGAGAGCTTATGGCCTCCTAACCATGCTCCCTGCCCAAAATTTAATGATCCTGTGGCTTCAGTAATTTGTCCCCCTCCAGATCAGCTTCCTCTCTGAAGGCCCCCTTCTCTCTGCAGCAGCTGAGGCTGCATTGGGTTCTCTGCTGTGAAAGCCTTCTCTTGGTAGTCAGGGTGCTTCCACCAAGAGTATACCACAACTTCAGAATGTAAACTGTATGTTTTCAGTTTGCCTTCTGTAGCTATTTTATGAGAGGACAGTTATTCTCAAAAATGCTCTGGGGTGGTTCACAGACAGGTGTTATCTGTTATCTTTCCCCACCACCCAGAGCAGTGAGCTCCTCACAGAGGCAGCCATCAGGTGTGCCAGGGTTGATCAACATCATCTGTACCGAGTTGCCCTTCATTAGTGATCTATGGTGTGTTGTTATCTACTCTTAGGCTACAAAGAGTTTGATCTTCTCTGTGCACTAGTATTTTAGCAAGGGAACTTGATACCAGGTATGAGAAATTCAGCAGAGCAGTTTGGTTTTTGGATGTACATAAGGAACATTTTTTAAAGTATAGATAAAGAGGTGGAGTTCATAACTGCTGGAAATAATGCTCCAGTTTTCTCTGCTGCTGCAGCTGGGAAGGGAAAGGTGATGGCTGGTCCCCCAGGAGAAGGGCAACTCTGCAGTGGAGCTGTGGCATCCTGGTCTTGATGGCTCTAGTATGGTTTAGATACATTCACATCTTGCCTGGAATCACTGTCTAGGACATTTGCTGACTTCAGATTCAGTGTTCCTTCCAAATTATTAGAGGGGAAAAAAGGTTTCATGAATAAGTTATTGCAAAACCAAGTTGACCCATTCAAGCATGCAGATGTTTTATTTAAATATTCCTCAAATGTCTATTTATTCAGCATAACACGTATATTATGCTGCCTTCTGAAATACGATATATGACTGTCAAACAAAATTGTCAAAACAACAACCTTGGTTTCTTTGTATGATACACAGAAATAATTACATTTCATGTACAGTACAGATGCATTTTACACAGTCATCAACAGTCATTCACTACCAAAACAGCATTTAAATCACCTAAAACACCAAAAAAATGTGTATTTCCCAAATTCAGAATAAATTAATGGTTTTGTGCATGACATATGGAAATAGGAGACAGGACTGGAATTCTGAAAAATCATACTAAATTATCTCTTTAAGCTGCATTTTGAAAATGAAAATACAAGTTGCTTCAGGGGTATAACTGTTTTGCAAGTGTATTGCTGTAGTGCGTTCTTTCTAGAGCCTATGAACAGGAGAATAAAGAGCTTTTAAAAGACACATGACCTGATGGAGTCAGTAGGTTTCCTGGGTTGTGTGTAGTCTGTACCAAAGTAGGTTTAGTAACTGCCCCTTTGCATTATTTAGCTGATATAACTAGTCATGAAGTACCACATGACATAAAGAAGTTGTTGCAGTTTGCTGACATCAAGGCAGTTTTTATATCAATAAATGTTTGGCAAAAGGTGGGGACCAGTATGAGTAACCATGCGTAGAAGTAGGATGCAAGTAAAAACTCTGAAGTGTTCTGCCTCTGCTTTAAATCCATTAAAGTTTATGTAACCTACCAGCTTCAGCAGATCTGCTGCAGGGTGGAAGAGAGCAGTGCTGGGTAATGGACTTAGGCAGGGCTGCTCAGAAGGAGCCCTTCCTCTGGCTCAGAGCACAGCCCGCACTTCTGCTCTCTGATGTTTGAAAGAAATGGAGAAGCTCAGTTTACAAGGAGTAAATCCTTCTGATTTGAAAAAAAATTGGGGAGTTAATTGCAAATTAACCAAGACTGCATTGCCTTCAGAATAAGTAAATGATAAGATAAAAGAGTAATGAATGGCATTATCTACTCTTTTTACTTGCAGTTCAATTCTAATATGTGATGCTGTATTTTGGTGTATATGCTGTAGCATGATAGTCTATCATCTACTCTTCACTGTTAACAGGTAGAGAGAAAGACCAATATTTGTGTGCAAGAAAAAGTGTATCATCAGCAAGTTTCAATTTTTAGTGGGTATTTTAATGTAAATTTTCAGGTCAGTAGAATGCTAGCAAATACTATACTGAAACATACACTACTCAAACTATTAAATAACTGTGTTAATCATTTATTGTAATGGCATCTAATGCACTGAGCGTTTTGATTTATATGCATATTTTATTCTGCAGACATGCAATTATTTCTGATCCAGTGTTTTTGATGTATATATGTATGTATTGATATGCACATATTCTGTGTATCTTTGATGTATGTGATGTATGGTATGTCATGAATATAAGAAGCATTATGATACATCTAATGTACTGTCATGAAGAAAAATTACACTTTTTTATCAGAAAGGTTTCT
This sequence comes from Hypocryptadius cinnamomeus, assembly GCA_013400635.1. Taxonomy (NCBI): domain Eukaryota; kingdom Metazoa; phylum Chordata; class Aves; order Passeriformes; family Zosteropidae; genus Hypocryptadius; species Hypocryptadius cinnamomeus. The sequence continues at coordinate 12,319 of VYZP01014162.1, forward strand.
GATAATATCAATGTCTTTTATAAATGAAGCCAAGAAGTCTTAATTTGTAAAGCCTTCATATTAGCTTTTAGGCCTGCCCATGTAGGAAAATTCCAATTGAAATCAATTATATTTTTATAGCTTTGGGACTCAATCCATTATTCTATCATTGTTCTTAGGTAATTGAATGTTTTTCACACAATATAAATCCTCAAACAAGTTTTAAGAAGCAAGTTTACAGATAATTACAAAAAGAATTTAGCCATCATTTTTACTGAATGTCTTTCAGTGTCTTCCAGTGTAGCTAGTACTCTGGATGCTGCAGAATGTAAGAAAGGAACATTTGGAGACAAGTGTTAGCTGATCCCCAAAACAACATTTGTGGTAATTTTAATTCAAATAGGTTTGCTCCTGTAGCAGTTAACTGTGACAAGAAGTTTTTTTCTGAAAATACAGAAGTAGACAGGTTGTCTGTGGAAGAATGGACTGTTGATTCACCAGTGTCCTTGAAATCCCAAATGATACAGTTATGTTGGAGTGGGCAATGAAGTGTCAGAGAAATAGAGAACAGTGAACAAAAGGAGCAGTGACTGAATAGCAATTTGTGGTGCAGAGTTTGACTGTAAGATTATTTAATGTTTACCATTAGAAGTTTATAGTGTAGATGAAGTTGTGTAAAATACCTTAAAAAAATCCTGATTCCTGATACAACAGGTGTACAATGACTTATTGCAGTTGTAACAGTACCTAGGAAGCAAGATAAAACAATAGTAAATATTGAACTAACTGAACACCTTTAGTTCACTAATGAGTGTTTGAGTAAGAAATACTGCATTTTTCAAAGGGAAGTTATTTGTACAACTACCATGGAACATTAACAATCAGCTTGTTGTAAGTGCACAGAAATGCCCCTTTCTACAGTATTATTTTATCATGCCTAATCTGAAAAACAACAAAAGTAAACTGAGATCACAGCTTCAAATAATTTCAGCATGCATTATGGTTGTAGTTCTTTCAGTCAGTACAAACATATTTCATATGAGCATTTTCTCGTTCATTTTTTGACAGTTCTTCAACAAGTTTGTGGTTTATTAACAGGGAAAAAAAAAGACATGTTATCAAAATGTTTCTTGTTGTTTTGCATTCAGCAGAAACATAGATTTCTATTTTTTTGTTTGTGTTTTTTTTCTAAAAAGAGCTTTCGTGATAAGAAGAAGCATCAATGGGGACATTTCATTGTGCTCATATAGTAAGTCAGGATGGTCACAGAAGATTCCACCGTGCATCAGTTCAGACAGGGGGTAAGAAACTCCTTTTGGTTCACACCCTATGACACCAAAACCCACAAAGTTTGTTTCTCCTGAACCTCTTACTCTGCGGCCACTGGCACACTCGTCAAGGGGCGTTGTCTTTGTCAGCTCTCTCATTCCTCACGACTCGTTTTTCACTGCTCGAGCTCAGCTTCCAAGTGGTCTTTATGCTAATTTATAAATAATTCTTTGTTTTATAATGCAGATACTCTGACAATGTTTCCTCCCGAATACTCGGGAGAGTCTGGCCTATCATCTCCTTCAGGTGTGGTGACTGGAGGTGTTGGGATGCTGATTATTGCTGTAGTGACGTAAGGCTGCTCACAGTTTAGTTTAACGCACTCTTCCACTTTGGCATTTAAGCTGGAACGGCTGGAGGAAGAAACAAAAATCCATGAAGAATGAAAGTTCACATTACCACAAACTTCTCGAGCCTGATTCCATTCCCTCAGCCAGCCATCTCCATCCTGCCCACTGGAGAGCTCTGAGTACAGAGCAGCACCGCCCCACTGCCCTGCACGCAAGCAGCAGGTGCTCCATGGCTATGCTCATGTCCATGTCCCTTTCTCCCTTCCTTCCCACCATTTCAGCACTTCTCAGCCAATCACCCGTGTTTCTGAACAGGGGAACCACTGCAAAGCTAGCATAGCCAAGTTTCTTACTATGCAGGAAAGTGGAAACTAGGGGCCAGTCCAGTCTCCTCCATATTCCTCAATACCATGCTTATTTAAGAACATTTGGATATTAGGAATAGTTTCTTCTCTGAAATGGCTGTCAGACATTGGAACAGGCTGCCAGGGGAAGTGATTTACTCACTACCCTTGGAAATGTTCAAAAGGAATGTAGATGTGGCTCTTGGAAATGTCATTTAGTGGTGAACATGGTGGTGCCAGGTTAATAACTGGCTTCAATGATCTTGAAGGTCTTTTCCAACCCTAGTGGTTCTGTGATTCTGTGTATATTCTTTTTACTCAATAGTAAGGCACTCTATTATATGCAGGAATTAAGTTTGTGTTAATATGTTCATGGAGTTGCTGAAGTAGCTCCCCATAGTAAAAGACTTGAAAAACTCAGACTATTTCACAGTGAAACCAGCATTTTGTTCTTGTGTTTTTGTTTTCTAGCACAAAGCTGGTGCTTTTTGTTTTTGTATATGTGGTGTCTGGAAGTATGGTGAAGGCAAATCCTATAGCAGAAAAAGAATGGATCCAGGCAGAGTATTTCCTGAAAAACTAAGAAAGATTTGAGCTTTGTGCTGGCCAGGAGGTTTCATCACATAACAGCTGAAAAACTTCACTAGTTTCAAGAGCTCCAAGCTGTTAGATTGTTCATGGAAGTGAAATCCAAATGTAGTAACTATACAAAGGAAGCTACTCAAAATGTAGCTTAACAAGACAATCTCTATAACAACTTGCACTGAAAATACTTCTTTATTAAAGGGTGGCATATGTGAGATCAATAGAAAACACTTCTGCTTCTCCTGGGACCTTTGCTGTGTTTTCAGAGGTGATATTTGGATATATATGAAAGCCGAATACTTTACTTTTGAGAGTACAGGGATATTCAATAAATTACAGACTCTTAAACTGCACTTTCCTCACTTTTGTAATGACTCATCAAACTAGGAAATACATTTTTCTTATCCATTTTATATTTTTTTTATTTAGAAGAGTCTTCCTTATGACTATTACACTTAGGACTCTGGGAATCAGTTTTATTTCTCTGCTCTGCAGAAATGCAAGAAAGTCTCATTTCATATGCCTCTGAACCAAGAAGGGACAGACAGAGCACTTGCTCTCGTATATCTGAATTGGACATTTTTCTATGTGGCATTTTTCTTTTTATGCACTTGTCCACAGCATAGAACATTTGGTGCTCTATTTTACTTGGGGTCCCTGGATGCTGTTTGCTACAAATAGGGCACAGTAGTTTGTGAGGAGGGCCTGAGAGGGCAGAAATGGGTAGAGAGAGAGACTATTCTGTTATTTTGGATTAAGCTTGAAGCAAAGGAAGCACAGAATATTTCAGTACCAGTACCTCTTTTTAGATGAGTATTGGACTCTCATCTCCAGCCTCACCGCCTGCCTACGGGGGCCACAACACCTTTGCATCATTTCCCTAACAAAGCCAGGGGCCTCAGCTGTCGGTGTGCTGCTGCACATGAAGTACCTGTTAGACAGAGGCGTCCTCTCCACACATCTGATCTGGATGGTGCTGAGCTCCTGCACGCTGCCGGGGCGGCTGCCGCTGATGGCGGTGTTTGGGATGCGGTACGTCTTCTTGTGCCGTCGCGAGCAGCACGTGCTGGTCACGCCTTGCTGAGACGAGAGAGACGGGCTGTGGCTCGGGGGTCTGTTCACTGTAGAAACCTCCATACAGCTCTCTTCGTAGACTTGCTCATCCACAAACTCGTGGTTCTAGCCCAGAGGAATCCAACAAAGGGAAAAAGCACACACAGAAAGAAAATTGAAGTGAGCATATTAATCGTGATTGTTTAACGGCTTAAATTGACACAACTGAATAAACTGGGAAAGTTAGCTTATTCTTGATTACAGTGTTTAGCCCATATTAGTCTGGGCTGAATACCAACACAAATGTAAACACTGGAACAAAATTAACAAGAAAATGTTAATCCAAATTATTTTGCAAAATAGCATGTGGTTGTAATGTAGTTTGCATTATAAATATCTGTACAATCTTTGAAGTGCCACAAAATAGAGGATTATGTTTATTAATAAAATGCAAGTGGTGCTTATGTAAACACTCTAAATGTCAGTTGAAAATAAATAAGATCTATTATATTGAACTATAATATAATAAAATTCAGAAATATTTTCCAGATAAGTTTATAAGACTTCCTTTTGAATTATATGTTAGAAATCAGGATCCGAAACAACATTTTTTGAGGTATGCATCTGTCTAAAAGAAAAACATCTAAACAAATATAAATGTTGATTAGAGGAGATGAGAGAGTAATTTAAAAGCATCCAAAAAGTTCCTAATTACTGTAAATGGATGTATCAAAAGCAGTTTAGGGGACTGAGCATTTTAGTCAAACAAAATCCTCTTTATTCATGCAGTCTTTGCTTGGTCCCAACGAAGATGAATACAAATCCACTCAAATAACCAGTTTATATTAATTCATCAAGTCATTAGGGAGTATTTCACACCCAGCCACAATTCCCACATTTTCTATGTGTGCAAAAGAGTGTGAAATAGTGATGTTGCTTATGGTGGCAAGGGAGGGGAGGAGATGCAGGGGAGTGGGAGAAGCTTTTATACTTATTTAAAACTAAGCAGAGATTGAAATATGTTTGCATGTAGTTTGAGAAAGCCTCCTTTTTCAAAAAAACTCTTTCCATTTACTGCTAGAGTTAGTCTGTGTATCCCAACAATGTTTTAGAGGAATTGTTTAAGGAGCATTTTCTGGATTGTTTTACACTCTACTCAGTCTCACATCAGTTTTGTCAGCCTGATGCATTTTTTTTGTATTAGAATGAGGTAAATTACTTTTCCCCTAAAAAATTTTGCTCTAATTCTAAAGGTGCTGATGTTTTTTGGAATTGCCATATAGGGCCAATATAAAATATGTGAACAAAGTAAAGAGAGTAACAACTCTGGCCAAGTGTTTGTGACAAATGGAAGTACCTTTATAGGCATAGCATTTTTATTTCCATTTTTTCTGTTCTTCTTCACTCAGACATAAGTTTGTGGGTATTAAGAGGTGTTGAAGAATGTAAATTTTAAGTGACAAGGGAAAAAACAACTTGCTTGACAAATGTCTTTTATAAAGCATATGTCAGTCACAATCAAGATTTTGAACATGATCACACAGCAGGCATAAAATTCAGAGAGAAGAATAACCTAATTGCTCTTGTGAGATTACGTTCAGGGGCTTGCAGTATGTTTGACATGAACTCTGTTATTTGTCTGATTAAAAGTAATTTTGTGCTTCCTAAAACCTTTATGGAGTAATGATTAAAGAGTTTTATTGACTAAACTTTTAATATAGAGTGGCAACATTTTGAAATGCTATAATGGCACAAGTTAATTGATTTAATTATACTTATTAATTAACTGTTCCTAAATTAGCTAGAAGTAATTTGTAAAATATATTTTTTAGCGCAATTAGTTTCATTATTCATGCAATCTTCACAGAACTCCATAACATTGCCCACTCTGCATTTCTGAGGGTGGGCAAGATCTTATCCTATTGACTTTTCAGTGACAGAAAAGAGAAAATATGCCTTTTCTCAGTATCATGATGGTTATACCACATGGGATGGTGGGAGTCTTAAGAAGACACACCACCCTTCCTGTTCTATAATGAACCAGAAACTTGCCAGATTCCAAATGCTGAGGGCCCAAAATATCAAGTTGCCACTAAAATTTTAGGAATGCATCATCTCCAGAATACAGCTTGCAACTGCTGCATATATTTTTTGGTTAATATATCACAGGAACTCAGGGCCAGTAGCAGAACCCAACAGAAGGAAAGAAGAATGTAGATTCAAGAAACAAGACAATACTTGCTTTATAGACTTCATTTTTTAAAGGAAAATTAAAAAAAAAAAATTAAAAGTTTTATAGACTCCTCCATTATGATTAGAGGAAAGGTGAAACTTTGGGAGGAGAATTCAGCTCCTAGCAAATGAATAGAAATTTTTTTCCATGATTTCTATGAAAGTTTGACAAGACCTGTGGTTATTACTCAGATTTTTAAAAATGTTTGCAATATTCTACTGTGGAAAAATTTTAAAGGCAAATTGCTATTATCCAGTTCTGGTACAAAATGTCTCAAAAATGCTTCAAAAGAACCCAGCAAGAATCTTAGCAAAACAAACCACAATGTGCTCTGAATAGGAAGTAAGATGTTCTGTCCTACAGCACATTTTATAAAATTAATACTTCTAAATTAAGAATGGAGGAGACATAATCACAACAAGCATGTGGGTGATGTATTATTAATTGACATAACAACTGGGCCCTTTTATTTCAAAGACATGCTGTCAAAAGGAGAATGTGAAATTCCACACATATATCAGGTTTTAACTTGTCAAAATTTAGCAATGTTTGTTGTGGGAAAAAAATTAAGTCTTTGTTGTTTGTTTGTTTTTTGGGGGGGATATTTCGTTGTTTGTTTTTTGGGTTTTTTTTTTGGGGAGTTTTTTTTGAGAAAAAGCAGAAAGACTTTCACAGTGATCTCCATCAAATATAGCAGAAGTTATATCTGTTTTTTATATGCATTGAGTATAAAGCCTTAAAATAAGATAAAATGGCTTTTCTTCCAAGCTAGCTGCTTTAATATAAAGGCTCATTAATTAGGAGAGAACTGGAAACATTCAAATCTAGGCTGGTGTTGCAATTCTCAGGAAAACACAGTTCTCTTTTCTTACCGTAGTTTTTTCCAGGCAGTGAAGCAGGTGGTGGTGCTGTGTTTCAAAGGAAGAGCCAGATTTGCCAACAAAGGCCTGTTCTTCTTCATTGGAGGACTGTTGATACATAAAACTCTCTATTATTCTCAGTTTTGAACAAGAGGGTTCTTATCCAAATATTTGATCAGAACTAATCTGGATCGTACATGGTAACATAATTGCAATGCTTCATCTTTTGGTATACGAAGTATACCAAAAATTATTTTGCACCTTAATTTGCTTTTGCTTTTTTCTTAATCAAACTATTTTCTTTCCCTCGCACCTCTTTTTAAATGTTTTCATCTTAGATCTTTTATGCACGGATAAAATAGTGCCATTTACAAGTGCAAGAAACACATAGGCTTTGAATGTTGGATCAACACATGTTTAAAATTTTAATCAATTTAAGTTACAGTAAAATATTTGTTCTTCCTGAGTATGTGCCTCATTTGAAGAAAACTAAAAATAGCTGTCCTCCAAGGATCATTTCATAGCACTAAAGAATTTGTGGTATTGCTGCTTACACAAAAATTCATGTCAGTGATCCCAATCTACTGGGTTTAGAAAGCGTATAGCAAATGTTACTGACACAGAATGAAGAATTAAGTAGAAAGCATCCACTGTTTATTAATTGCTTTCATAATTATTCACTAGAAAGCAAAAAACTAAATAGGGGAGGAAGTGGGATAATAGAAAAGAATACAATTCAACCATGGGATATTTGAAATCTGCATGGTAATTAAGCTATTTGGTGTCTTTTTGATTCAAATATTTGAGTTCTTTCAAGCAGAAGAGGAAACAAGGGATCTGACTGCTCATCTCTTGTGCTAGACAGGACAGATAGACAGGCACTTCCTCCTCTTCTGGCTATAGGTTTAAGTATCCGGCTGTTTAACACGTATTGAACAGAAAGGGCACAGAGGAATAAAAGCCTTCCTGTATTCCTCAGGGAATAGCCTAAATGCCAGAAAATGGCAGGGATTAAAAACCACTCTGTCTGCAGTCTTTCTTGGCTGAGCAGCTTTGAGCAGCCAAGGGGCTGTCTCCCAGAAGTGTGGGTCACTGTGGATCCCAGTCCCAGGTGCTGGTCCCACCTTCTGTGGCAGGGGTGAGCAGGGAATTTACTTCCGATAACATTAGATTATAAGGCGTTTGAGGTAATCACCAAGATTCTCCTTAAACCCAAGTAGGTTCTTCAAGGGAACACTTCACTCTGCAACACCCCTCTTTGCAAACAGTATTCAAGAGCTGCCTTTTCCTTTACTGATGATGAAACCTGGTTTTGTCACCCATGTTCTACCTGTTTAAAGCCAAGTGAGATAAATCCAACCCAACTCCTAAGAGGCAAATGCTCTGTACTTTCCTTAATGAGTTAAATCCTACAGGACCTAATTCCAAAAATATAGGTTACATGGAATCCAGAATTTCTATTTGGACATTTCCCTCATCTCTTAATACCCCACCATCAATTCTCACAACTTCCTTTAACAGTAGTAATTGTCCAGTTTATCCTTCCTAAATCTACCTCTAAAGATAACATTGCCCAAAGCCCCAAGGTGACTCACCCTGGTGATAAGTAGAATAAACTACTGCTGGGCTGTCATTAAGTGGTTACTCCAGAGGTGGAGGAAACACAAACATTACCTGCTGCAGCTGGTTACTCAGCAAGCCATTTCGTTTGCTCTGCATGTAGGCATTAGCGCTCCCACTCTTCGCTGCGCGGATTCGAGCGAGCCTGGCTTTCTGTGAAAACAGACAAAATGAAGAGTGCCATTTGTACTCACAGCCATTACCCTGTTTATCTAAAACTGCTAATTGGAATCAGCTGCTTATGAATACCAATCTCACAGTGACTGACAGACTGCATTGCATCCATCCTCCAGGTGGAGCAAATCACAAGTGTCTTCCCATTTAAAATGCATTTGATAGAAGTTTTTATTTGTTTGCATGTATCAGCTACTAAGAACAATGACTTTGGAGAAGAGATTAAACAGATCAGTATGGAAGTTCTGCCTTTTTTGTTTTTCATTGCTGCAACTGCCACTCCTTATGTCTTTTGGGGCAGAAACATGGACATCCATTTCAGTTGCTATTGCAGTGAAAATCTCTTTAGAGGGAAATAAACAGATCGGAAAAAATGTAATACTGCGACATCTATGAGTGGGTTTCTCAGAGTCTTCTGGGGTTTTGGATTACCAGAATGTAATAGTGCTTTTATGCTGTCTCCCAGCTAAGTTCTGGAATATTTGCCAGGCCATTTTAGAATGATAGAATGGTTTGCATAGGAAGGGGCCTTAAAGGTCATTGGTTCCAAACCCCCACCATGGGTGGAGATGCCATGCACTACATCAGGTTGCTCAGGGCCCCATCCAGCCTGGCCTTTAACATTTACAGGGGTGGGGCATCCACAACTTCTCTGGCAACATGTTTCTGTGCCTCACTACCCCCTTAATAAAGAATCTCTTTCCAACATCTAACATAAACCTGCCCTCTTTCAATTTAAAACCATTGCACCTTGTTGTGTCACTGTCTGCCTGTACAAGAAGTCTCTCTCACTCCTTTCTATAAGTCCCTTTTAGATACTGGAAGGCTGCTCTAAAGTCTCCCTGGAGACACCTCTTCCCCAGGCTGAACAACGCCAGCTCTCAGCCTGTCTTCATAGGAGAGATGCTCCAGCCCTTGGATTATCTCTGTGGCCCTCCTCTGGACCTGCTCTAACAGGCCCATGTCTTTCTTGTGCTGAGAACTCCAGAGCTGGATGCAGCACTCCAAGTGGGGTCTCACCAGGGCAGAGAAGAGTGGGAGAACCACCTCCCTTGCCCTCCTGGCCATGCTGCTTTTGACGCAGCCCAGGATGCAATTGGCTTTCTGGGCTGTGAGTGCACAGTGCTGGCTCATCTTCAGCTTGTCATCCATGAGAACTCCCACATTCTTCTCCACAGGACTGCTCTCAATTTCCTCCTCTGCCAGCCTGTACTCATGTGTGGAATTGTCCTGACCCAGGTGCAAGCACTTTGCACCTGAATTTTTTGATTTTTCATTAAGTTCTCATGGGCCTACTTCTCAAGTTTGTCCAGGTCCCTCCGGATGGCAGCTCTTCATTCTGTTGTGTCAACTGCATTGCTCACCTTTGTGTCATCTGCAAACTTGCTGAGGGTCACCTGATCTCACTGCTGGTGTCACTGATGAACATATTGAAGGGCACCAGTCCCAAGACAAAGCCCTGAAAGACACCACTCCTCACCAGCCTCCACCTACCTCGTCATGTCTGTCAGTATAACCAGACTTAACACTTGTCATATTTGGTCACAGACTGTTCACAACCTGATTTTTCAGAGACTGCAGGTATCAATTACTGAGAGAAATTTTTGATTTCTCAGGTGAGCCTCATTGCTTGTGAAGGTGACTTTGACCCAGAGCAGAAGGAGGCCCATGAGTGACAGACATTTTGCATGCACTGAATTTTGTACAACACACAGAACACAGAATTAGGGGAAAGCATGAGGAGTGGACTCTCAAACATTAATGTGGAAAAAAGAAGCTTTTATGGGATTACTAGGATGGCATCCTGGTTTTGTATTTTTTGTGGCTCATTACATGTATAAGATGGAATCTGGGTTTATCTTCATGGTTAGATTCCTGATTCTGAAAGCCAAATGCCTAGCAGCATCTGGAATCAAATGGCTGCTGAAACACAGAAGGAGATACACTTGAAAAGGAAGGAGAAGCACTTGAAAATCCAATTTAAACTACTAAATCCGAATATTAGTAGGGATTTTCATATCTGATATTTCATTTGTGGACATTTTCAAAAAATAGAGAGAGTATTTTTCCCTCCTTCCCCAAATTTCTATGACATTAAATGTCAGTATGTGCTTAGAGAGGGACGCAGCCCAGTCACCGCAGCCACCAGATCTTTCTGGCATTATGATTAATAATTAACTGACTTAGAGGAATGGCTTAACACCACATTTCACTCACAGCCTCAAACTCGCAGGTCTTCCCAAAACCAAGCCAAGAAATTTATGACAGCTAACAGCTAACATGGCTGAAAACTGGCTTATGCTATGTCGTGCATTTGTTATCGTTTAATTGTTCTGAAAGAAAATAAAGTAATGCTCTACATGTGGGTATCCTTGAGCCAAAAAGCTCACATGAGAGGCTAATTATTGATTTTGTGATGTATTGCCCATTTTAAGATAACACATTTGTTTATTGATTTTCTTGGTGAACATAGCTTTTCCAGCAATGCAGTTAATGCATCTTATTTTAGTAGTAAGGAGAAAAGATCCCTGATGACCTGGCCTGGGGTCCCCAGGAGCAACCAGTGTGGGGAACTGTTACAGCTCCCACCCTCCTGGCTCAATTGGGCTCTTAGGTGGAACATCCAGGGCTACCAGCACGGTAGGTGGCTCAGTCCTCAGAAAATAGGTTGTTTTCAAAATGGTGCTCCTGTGATACAACCCCAACACACTGGGCTGAAGGGTGGGGGAAGGAGTTTTACCTGCACCACAGAATAGTCATGGGCTGGGACAAGTGAACTTGGTTATGTTCATAAATATATAAAAGTTTAGTCTTAGGAGCTCGAGATGCTTTGGAAATGCCTTTAGAGGAGTCCCATAAATAAGTGATTTCAGTCACAAGTGTTTTAGCTGTGGTACGTTTCAGTCTCCTCTTTATACAGGGAGATTCATTAGATTTAATGAACAGACATTTAACATACATTAGTTCTGCTTTTCCTTTTAACATGCATATTCATTTTCTCTTTAGTGATTGAAGTAATAATTATGGTGCAGCATAGTTTAATAAAGAAATATGAAAAACATAACAGTCCATCAGACTATCTTAATATATCAGTGCTATGACATACATAATATGAAGGCTGTACTTTCTATGTGAAGATTTAAAATTGCTTTGCAAGTATGAATTTATTGCATCTTAGAAAGCTTTTGTGAGCTAGAAAGTAATAGCGTACATCTTTCCAGCTGAGACTCATTCAGATGGCCTGAATTTATATCATTTACCAAAGAGAAGACAGTAAATCTGAGAGGAAGAGAGGAAGCAGATATTGTGGCCTCCATGTTTATACTTCAGCTTAGAGAAAATACTGCAGAAACTGGAGGTGTTTACAAATCTGTTAAAGTGATAAGGTTTATTTTCAGTGCTTCTGCCTGAGTTATATATGAGCATGTAGCATGAGCAGTCTAGTGACTTCTCACATTTCCTATCAAGGCGTCATTAAAAGCTCATGTCATCCCCAGGATTTTAAGGGTTGTGTGCTGGGGATAGAATTCCTATGAAAGGCATCAAAATGATGTGATGACATCAGGAAAACTGTGGTTACAGAAATGCTGCATTGTCCTTTAGTCTGCATTTTCTGTCATGTATAACAGAATGGGAGTGACAACTGCCTCTTTCAACCACTTGAAAGCCCTTCCTAATCCTCCTCTTTCACAA